>VZUI01094478.1:0-49054 GCA_013401135.1 Cettia cetti
ATAGATATAGATATAGATATAGATATAGATATAGATATAGATATAGATATAGATATAGATATAGATATAGATATAGACAGACATAGACATAGACATAGACATAGACATAGACATATATAGACCTATATATCTATCTATGTATCTATATATCTATAGATAATATAGATATATAGATATATATATCTCTACATATATGTATGTAGATATATGTGTGGGGGTGTATATAATGCATATATAATGCAGTTGTTATTCATGACATGCAAATGAGGAAAAAAAAAAAAAGATACTTCAGCCCTGCTCCTGCTCTTGAGAAACACAGAGTTTGGAAAGTTATTTTTCACAAGTGCTGGCCCCTCCCAGCAGCTGCTGGGCTCTGTTTATCCAAACCTTTATCTGCTTGTAGGAATAGGGAAGAGCAAAGGAGCTTTGGATGTTTTATCAGGTCCCTGTTGTCACCAGAGCACATCACCTTCCATAAATTCATTTCAACAGGGTGAAACTTATAACAGAATCCCAGAATGGTTTGAGTTGGGAGAGACCTTAAATCCCATCTCGTCCCACCCCTGCCAAGGCAGGGACACCTTGCACTGTCCCAGGCTGCTCCAAGCCCTGTCCAACCTGGCCTTGGGCACTGCCAGGGATCCAGGGGCAGCCACAGCCTCTCTGGGAATTCCATTCCAGCACCTCCTCACTCTCATAGGGAAGAAATTCTTTGTAATATCTCATCCAACCCTGCTGGCTTGGTTGCAGCTTTATTATCTGCATTTTGCAATGCTGAGCAGCATCACTGAAGTAATCTAAAGGCTTGAAATGAGCTTTAGAAGACTTGGGACAGAAGAACAGAGCAGCCCCCAAGCTCTGCTGTCTGGGCAGGACCCACACTGGCCCGGCCACAAACAAGGAACCTGCTCCTGCTCTAGAAAAGGGAACAATTGGGGTTATTTGAAGATTCATGAACCACTGTGGGCCTCCTTATCTCTCATTATGAAAAATCTTCCAGACCGCTGCCTGTGTGACTTAAACAATGACATCAGCTCAGCACAGAACATGTTCCCTGGCACCAGGAGCTCTTTTCCCTTCTCAGGGAGTTGCTGTTCTTCGCCTGGAGCTCCTGACTGCAGCAGCCAGGGAGATTCAGAGCTGCCAAGGACACATTAGCAAAAGGCAGAGAGAGAGGAGTCTCCAGGCCCAGCTAATGCTGATTTAGCTTGGCATTAAGTGCTGCCTCCCCCAGTAAAAGAAATACACGACCTTTGATTTCTTCTCCAGCTCTCCCCCTCCTGAACACGTTGGTTCTTTCCCTCCTGACCCTCCTCTTTTTAATGGAGGGGTCTCACACCTGAGCCACACCTGAGCCTTCTGGGAGATAAACCGAGAGGAACCCAAGCAGGCAGAGCATGTTCTGCTCCTCTCCTCACCGAGGAAAAAGAATAGCCTCAAGACAAGGAGACTCCCTTACGGCCAAGGCGACCGACAAATTCTTGTGGTTTTCTCCAAAAGTCAAACCAAAAGGCAGCTGCCAGCCGAGCTGAGCCCTGGCAGGCCCGCGCTGCCTGGAAATGAGCGCAATCGTATCCTAATAGCTATTTGGATAATTGTCCCTGCGAGTGATCTGCCAAGCAATGCTGGAAGCAAGGCTTTATTACAAATATAGCATGAAGGCTAATCTGGAATACATTAAAATGTTATTTCTGTAGCTGCCTTTTCCCAAACTTTAAATAATGGCGAAACCATTTATCAGCTCTGAAGGAGAAAGGTTGTGTATACTGTGCTTTTCGAGCTGGGATGAAGGAAATAAAGAAAGTCTTCAATAAAAATATTCTCCACTAAAATGCTGTAATTTCTGGTCCCTTGTACATTGCTAAAAATTATTACAAATCCGTTTCAGATCTGCTGAGAGAGGCATGGTGTGAATATAATGTAACAACCAAACTGTCTTTGAGGCACCTGCTACAGACCTCTGGTATCACCAGGAGCTGCAAGTGGTCAGAGCAGCCAGAGCCCCCCAAGCATTGTAAAGTGTGTGTAAATAACACACAATAAACAAACTTTGGGTAAATAACACAAAATAAATTACTGCATGTAAATCAAGCACAATAAATAAACCGTGTGTAAATAATACACAATAAACTGTGTGTAAATAATACACAATAAACTGTGTGTAATACACAATAAACTGTGTGTAAATAATACATGATAAAAAAACTGTGTGTAAATAATACATGATAAAAAAACTGTGAGTAAATAATGCACAATCAGCTGTGTGTAAATAACACAATAAATAAACTGTGAATAAATAATGCACAATCAACTGTGTGTAAATAACTCCCAGCAGCCAGTGAGGCACAGGTGAAGTAGGAAGGAATCTTTCCCTGCAGGGTGGGCAGACCCTGGCACAGGTGAAGTAGGAAGGAATCTTTCCCTGCAAGGTGGGCAGACCCTGGCACAGGTGAAGTAGGAAGGAATCTTTCCCTGCAAGGTGGGCAGACCCTGGCACAGGTGCCCAGAGCAGCTCTGGCTGCCCCTGGCAGTGCCCAAGGCCAGGCTGGAGCACCCTGGGACAGTGGGAGGTGACCCTGTCCATGGCAGGGGTGGCACTGGGTGATCTTTAAGGTCCCTTCAACCCAAACCAATCCATGATTCTCCAAATGGGATCATCCCCAGCAGCATAATTTGGAGAAAACAGCAAAAAGTGTTTTTTTATAATTCAATCTGACTGGCACCTTGAGCAGCAGAGCACCTCTGACAGCATCCCAATTCTGCACTTCATTTCACTGCAGAGTCCTCCTGCTCCTCAAGAAGAGTATTCCCTGTTTGATGGATGTGCTGGGACTGCTGGATTTCAGTCCCTTCATTTCTCTGCCTTGTTTTTGGGGTTTTTTTTCTTCTTGCTATATCTATTAAAGTGATTTACTACTTTTGCATTGTTCTGCCTGGAGCTTGGCCAACTCTTGAGATCAAAATCCCCCAAAAAACTTCTCCTCGACCAAACATGAGGGTCAGATCAGAATGAAACAGGACCTGTGGAAAAGATTTGAATTGTGGGAAAGGAAATCACCCCATCTCCATGGAAACACATTCACGTTTTCCAGTTGCTCTTGAATAAATGAAGTTTGTGTTCTCTAATTCCTGGACTTCAATTTCAAGCACACCTAGCCTGAAAGTACCTGGGAATGCTGGTAAAGGCATCAAGGTTTCTCTGAGCAGCTCTGCGCTTTCACAGCAAGGCTTTTTCTTTCCCTATTTTAATTTTTTTTCAGGAAATCACCATCTAAGTTCTTCAGAAAACGTCTGTGAAAGGCACACACGACCCACAAGGTGCTTATAAGAATTAGTTGTAGTGCCTAAGGTTTTACTCCAAAATTGCAATTCCTCCTAAATCCTTAAGAACCACTGGAGCAGTCGGTGCTCCCTAACGAGCCCCACGTGTGGGGAAATATTAAAAAAAAAAACCACTGAAAGCTTTCAAACTTGAATTTACACAATGTGAGCATCCAGTCAAGGGTTTGGGGCTGCCCCTGCATCCCTGGAAGAGTCCAAGGCCAGGCTGGATGGGTTTGGAGCACCCTGGGATAGGGGAAGGTCTGGGATGGATTTAAGGTGTCTCCCAGTCCAGCCATTCCATGATTTTGTGGTTCCGTTTCTCTCTCTTGATTTCCCACTGTGTGCTGCTGGATAAACTCCTGCCTGGCATCAAAGCTAAATTAGGATTATTCCTGACTTCCACCAGGCCATGGAAAGGAAAATCAGCAAATCTCAGCCTATCTGTGGTGGAGGTTGGTTATTCCATGGTGTCATCTCAGAACCAGGATCAATCCTCACTGAAAATCCTCATTAGAGCTTTCTGCATTAATTATAGTTCTCAGGGCTTTTAGGACACAGGGCCGCTTCATTGTAATGTTTGGTTCCTGTAGCTAAACTGAGAGATTTCATTTGAATGTTTTCAGTCTCCCCCTTTGCACAGCTCCTCCACATTCCCCACTCCTCAGTTAGCACCTCTCTCCCAAAGCTGTCTGCCTTCCCAGGGCTCATTCACCAGAGGAAAAGAAAATCTGAGCTGCAGAACCTTTGAGGGGAGGCAACCCTTGATTATTTCCTCACAGAGGTGAATTGGTACCTGCAAATCCACCAACACACAGAGAAATTCCTGCCAGTGCCTGGGCAGAGAAAGGCTGGGATCCACACGTGGCCACGGCCACATTCCACAGAGATTTCTTGTGGCATTTAATTGGGATAAAAACCAGACCCTCTGAACTGATTTTCACTCAACCTCTACCCAGATCTGAGAACATTTGTCCTTAGCAGTTGCTTTTACCACCAGCAATCCTCCACCCCCAAGCTTCTTTTTAATTCATGGAAAAATTTTCAGTGCAAGATTAGGAGCTTCCTTTTATTCTGTGTCTTTAGCTAGGAGCCATCCCCAAATTTATGAAATGACACAATTGTTAAATTCTGAGAAAACAATGATTCTGTTCTGCCTCTGAATTCTTTCCTGAGCTTCAATAAAGAACTTTTGGCCTTACATGTTCTGGTATAAATTAAAAAGTCATGGTAAAGGAATGGGCCACTTTTCTGATGAGGAAGTGAGCTCCCCACTCCAGTGCAGGGATCCCACAGATTTCCAGGTGATGGATCCCAATCTAAAATGCAAACCCTCCTTGATGGGAGAGGATGGCCTGGTTAAAACTGCCCCATTCTGGGCTGTGGACAGGACTTCCTCAAATCACAGCCTTGTTACAGCAGGAAGATTCCCAGGGAGGCTTGGATGAGAGGACACCAAGGATGCTCAGCAGTGCTAGGGAGTCACTGGGGTCACCTGAGCATCAGCCTCACCATCCCCACTGACACTTCTCCTGTCAGGGCATGGCGAATAATTTCACATATCCTAACAATTTACAAACAGGGCAGCGCCACCTTCATTTTTCCAAGGTTTTTTTGGCTTTTCCAAGGGATCCAACAGGGCTGGATTGTGCCTGGCTGCAGGAGGCAGCAGGTAGAAGGGCTGTGGTGCTGGTTCCCTGCTCCTCAGGCTGGGGAAGGCCCGATGGCTGTGGGGATCAATAACCCCTGTGTTTCCAGGCCCTGCTTATTAAAGGTGGTGCATGGAAAAAAAATAAGAACCGTTCCCTATTTATATCTGGAACTTAATGAAGTGAAATTATCACAGCCGACAGGCGCTGGTGTAATTCAGAGACACGGCTTGGCTTGGAGGGATCTGCAGGCTGTTTTTATTCCAAATAATAAAAAAAACTCCAAGTGAAACCTAATCCTCTAATCAGTTCCAATTTACATATTCACGGCTTTTACTTCCAGGCTGCTCGGAGGGAAAGAAAAAAAAAAGATAAGTGTTGCAGTCACGAAGCGATTATTTGATTAAGTAATTATTAATCCCAGGGTGCTCTGATTAATTCCCAGCAAGTTAAACAAACGGATTGGAGCTGGGCTGGTCACCTTCTCACCATTGTCACACACAGGGGGAAAAATCCTGCAGAGATATTTTTACCTGCTGCACACTGAGGAGTTTTGTTCACTGAAGGGCTCCCCTGTGCTCCCCAGGGGTTAATACCCTGCTAAATGAAGTGTTACACCTTGGAATTTTATCTGTGCCTGACTGCAAGACCAAATTCTGATCCGTGTTTTCAAGCTGGAAACTCCAGGCTGGATCTGTGTTGCTGCAAGTAGGTTTTTTAATGTTCAAATAAATGAAAAAATAAAGAAAAACAACAACAAAACACCTCTGAATGTGGGTTTTAAACAACTTTTTACTGACTGCAGTGAATCTGTCCTGGAGATAATGTCATAGCTGAGAGTCCTTCAGAGCAGGGTCTGTCCACTGATTCCATGAGAGCTGAGATAAATGCTTCCAAATATCATTTGTCTTCAGAAAAAGCAAAAACACTGAGAGAAAGCAAACCTGGAACTGATGTTTTCCAGTTTTATTGGAGATTTTATCCTAACTATAAAGGCTACAACCTCTTGCAGTTGGTTGCACAAGCAAACACAAAAACCCCTCAAGTGCTGTTCACTTCAGCCTAAAAGCTGCCCAAAACCCAGCCTGTCTCAGTCTCTCCATTCCTCCACTTATCCCTCACCCACAAAAAAAGCCCAGGAAAATAAGAAGATGATGTGTAAGCCCACAATAAATAAATTGGAAGCATATTGCATGAAGGGAAAAGGTGAGAAGCACACACCAAAACCTCCCTGGGAACATCTTTTTGCCATGAGTGAAGTTAATTCATGGCACAAGGATAGGCTGGACTGAAAAACAGAGTTCATTACATACCTTGGATGTTCTAAAACTGCTGATAAAAGCACCCAGTGACTGAGCAGGGACCTTCAGCTGGTGGCTGTGTCAGATCAGTCAATTCTGGAAGTGTATTTTTAATTCCTTTTCCATTATTTTACTGCTTAACCATATCTTCTCCTCTGATCCCAGGTCCAGACCCACCCCATAAACCACAAGGGGTGAATATTGGGATCAGGACTGGAGAGGGAGCCTGGCTTCAGGAGGATCTGTTAATGAAATATAATATTTTTAATGAACAACTCTTCCTGCTGCCATTCCTAATGGCCCAAGCCTTTCCATCAGCAATAATTCCTAGTGCCAATCTCAAATCTCCTGATTAAAACAAAGTTTTATATTCCTTTAGAGGCTTTGAATTGGAAAAAAGTAAATTATCAATGCCGAAGATGGGGTTGATTTTTTTGGTTTGGGTTTTGTTATTTTTGGGGGGATTTTAGTAAAGAGCTCCCAGTTCAGTTTGAATATTCATCACCCAGCCTTGCAGTGGGATAAAATCCTCGGTCAATCCTCACAGATAAAACCAATTTCTTTCTGTGCAGGGCACTGCATCCCATGGAGGGGTGGGAAAATGTCAGATTGCCCATGGAGGCAGCAGCAGAGGATGAGGCAGAGCCAGGGCTGCAAGTGAAGGAGCTCCTCAGCCCTCAGGAGCAGAGTGATGATGGTAAATGACACTGCCATGAGTAATGGACACCCTCCAGCTCTTCCCTGTCTTTCATGAGCTTGGGAACAGCTCAGCTTTTGAGGCAAGAAAATATTCTGAGGTTTGGGTTGAGGAAGATGAAAGCTTTTGTTGTGAGTGAAATGGAAAGTTTTGCTTCTCCTCTGTTCCAGTGACGTTATTGGGACAAAGACAAGACCCTCTGAATTAATTTTCACTCAACGTCTACCCAGATCTGAGAACATTTATCCTTAGGAGCTGCGTGTACCACCAGCAATCCCCCACCCTCAAGCTTCTTTTTATTCATGGCAAAATTTTCACTCACATCATCCTTCTGGTGGCTCAGCATCTTCTAGCCCAGCATTAACAAAGGGCAACCAAAAGCTGCTCCCAGAGCCAGATTTATTCATCAAAACCTAGCCTGAAGTGCCTTAGAAATGACAATAAAAGCACAAAATCAACCTTCTCCCTGGAAGATGTTGGAGTTGATTTCTCTTTCTCCCTCCAAATCTTTGGAGCAGCTCTCTGTGGGACTGCTGCCTCTGCCTGAGACTTCCCCACCACCCTCCTGCAGGAAACCCTTGGATTCGGGAAAGTGGCAGGGGATGGGGTTTGGGGCAGCCTGAAACACGCCCCAGAATCTGTCTGCAGCACCCCAGAGGATGTGTGAGGAGGGTGTAAAAATGCAACCAATATCCTCACTGGCTTCCAAAGCTTTCCAAGCTGAAAAGAAATGACCAGGCCACGCAGGGATCTCCAGAAAGAAAATCCATGCTGCAAATGTGGCTTGATGGTTTTGTTTTGAGACCACGAAATCTTTCTGCCCCTCTGACTCACTGTCACACTCAGGAGGCGCCACAGGGAAACCTCTGGACCGATATTTCATCCTGGAAATGAAAGGCAAATCAGGGGGCAGTTCAAAAGCTTTTCCAGGAGATCTGGAATATTGGCTGCCTGCTCCAAGCCGAGCCTGGCCCAGCTCCAGGGCTGTGTCATCCCAGCCATACATGTCCCACGCTGGCTGGGACCACCCAGCATCTCCTGGAGCTCTCCAAATGCAAAACTTCCTTTCTTTAGCACTTGAAAAGATGGTTTTCAGGTTATTACCCAGCAATGGCTGCCTTGGTTTATTCAGCACAAGCTTCTCTGTGTTTGATAAGCAAAGGTGGCCAAATAACACAGATATTGGCTGGTAAATATTTTCCCAAAGAGGAACACGGAGCACCCTGTATTTTGTTAACCACTGGGTCAGATAATTGAGTGTTCAACAACATTTGAAAGCTCTGGGAGTTTTTAAGTAAACTCTAGAGCTGAGATAAGCCTTGGAAAATGCAGGTAGAACAACCAGTACTCACTGGAGTGATAAAAGGGTTGAAAATATCACTGGAACTGGGATGTGGTACCCTAAAGTCTCGTGGAATAACACTGGGCCAAAGAAGGATGAGCAAACCCAAGGAGCTGGGCACAGGTAGGGCCTCATCCCAGCGTGTACCACCTCAGGATGAGATCATGGGAGCTGCAGGCCTTGAGAAATCAGATGAGCAAAGATCTATATTCGTCTGGTGCCCCGGGATGAGCAGAGCTGGGAGGGTCCTTTCAGCCCAGTCCCAAAGTAACTTGTGTGCTGCTTTAACCTTTCTGAATTTCAAACCACCTCCTACCTAATGGACCAAAAAAGAACAAGTAATAATCTGGGAGGGCGGGAGAGAAAATCTGTCAGCCTGAGTCAGACTATTGGACCATCAAGCCCAGTATCCTGTCTCCGAAACGCCGTCAGTATCTGACACTTCAGGCTTAGTTGGGATAATAAAACATTTTCCTCAACCTTATGCAACATCTCGGCCTGGCAAAGAGAAGATTTAAACATTGATTGCTTTCCACTCCCCTCTGTCCCATGAATGCAAATCTGACTCTTTTCCAAAATGAACAACTCTGATGAGCTGGAATTGGTTTCTGGGCAGGATGGGAAAAGCTCCTCTCTCGTTACTCGTTCCTGGAGAGATCCTCTAAAACTTTTGCCTCCCAAAAGGGGCACTGGAACGAGGAGACATCAAACTCCCTCTGCAGAATTCTGGGTGCCCACGGCCACCTCTTCACGGCAGCTGGAAACACACGTCACAAGACTTCATGTCTAGTCACTTTATTTTTCCCCATCATGTCTACTTCCTTTATTTTTGTATTTGTTTAAGCTCTCCATTAGTTTATTAGCTTGACAGCAGCCCAGTTAATTAGCCCGTCCTCCCTCCCCGAGCCCAAGCCCATGAGGCTCCCCAAATGCACACAAAATTTAGTGCTTCTGCTGCTGCTGCTGCTGCTGGGGCACTTCTCAAAACAAATAAAAGATTTGCAAAGCCAGCCACCAAGCATCCAACATAATTAAAGTGCATTTGTTACTTTTTGGGCCCTCGCACACAATCGGGGCCTTGTGCACAAGGAGCACTCCCCAAATCAGGCTGTTTTTCTTTCAGAGGGAAGAGTGCCAGGAGTCTCCCCAGCCCAGGTAACATAAGCTCCCAAGGAGCAGCAAATGGACAGTGGCAGCCAGAGTGAATGGACTGTGGGGAGATCTATATGAAGGCGAGTATCTATAGATATATGCAAACATGCACAGACAGGGCGCTATAGTTCTTCAGGGGGGAAAAAAAAAATAAAATTAAAAAAAAAGCAGTGGAAAGGCTCCCAGAAATGACTGCTCCGTGCACAGGTATGTAAATGACTCTGGAGTCTCGCTGTCCACCACCTCAATCAATTACAAGGTTATTCAAGATAAAACAAACACCATTTCAATTAACTGCATATACAGCCGTGGTTAGAGGCACACGCAGGGAAGAGGAAGTGGGAGGAATTTTTGGAAAATGGAACTTTTTTTCCTGCTGCTTCTGGAGATATGCACAAATAGAGGTTGCCTTGAGGTGCTGCGAGTAGAGCCGTGAATGGTCTTAAAAAACTCCCAACCTAAAGCTGTCACAGTTTGAACAAAAAGCAAAATGAGGGGACAAAAATAAAACAAAAAAAGAGAGTGAATTAACATTTAAATATCTGTTTAGTTTGTGCTGGCTCAGAGCAACCATTTGTAAGAGTCAGTGGGAGCAGAAATTGGAAGAGATGCTCGAGGAGCACTGGTTTTGTTGGAGACAGGATGCAGAGAAGCCCCTCAGCAGTTCTGAGGAGCTGCTCTGTGGGAGTGCAGCTCCCTGATCCCGATTCCCAGCAGGATTCCCAGCCTGGGAACGCTGAGAACACAGCTGGGTGACAGAATCTGACAACAACCTCCAAATTCAGTAGTGGCTTGAGAAGCCAGGGCAGGAATGATGACAGGGACTGGGCAAACAAAACCAGGGATGGTTTTCCACCTGTGCCACAGATTTTTGCCTAAGGCTGAGCAAACCATCCTACCTCCTTTCTTCATTTTTCACACTTCTGTGCAAAATGTTCCTGGTCAAGAGGCCTTGCCCACTGCTCACCTCCAACCAACTCCAACAGGAGTTTTAGATGATTTTTCTACTTCTTTGGCTGATGCAGTAAAACTAAAGATCAACTGGCTTTTTTTGGGGGGGAAAAAAAATCATTATTAATCAAATATTTCTGGATGAAATACACCCAGACCAGGAGATAGGACCAAAATTTATAGCCACACCACCATAAATCACCATCCAGTCTCCTGCAGCTACACTCGTGGTCATAAGCAATAAATTTATTGCAGTTGCCCAGTTCTCCTCGGTGACTTCAGCCACAAAAGCTGCCTGTGAGCCTGCTCCTGAGAATAACAGGCAGAAGCAGGTGTATTTGAAACACCCTCCCGTTAGTTTTGGTGACCCCCATTTGCAGGGGATTGGGATCTGTAACACTTCCCTGTGTGCTTTCACATCTCTGATTTATATTTGTGACAGTTTGTCATTTATCGTGGTTCTGCCTAATGGGCAGGAACTTCTTGGGGGCAAACTCCACACTTAATCCATGTCAACCTTCTCTTTGCTGGCTACAAGAACTAAATAAAATCTTAAATTTGGGGAGGAATCAAACCCAGCACTTATTCTATAACGATTCCAACCTCAAACCCCTGACATTTAAAGAGACAGATGAAGTCCAAATGGCCTTGCTTCAATGCCCAATTAAATTCAGAAAAATCAGCCCTTCCTCAGCCTTCTTCACATTGCAAAAATGTTTTTTTTCCTCTTCTCTGCTCACTCGCTGCCAAGGGCCACCCTAAACATGCAGAGATCCCCGCTGAGCTCGGACACGGCGCTGGGGGTTTTGTGTATTTCCCAGGACTATTAACAGAGTAATATAATGAGAAATGAACTGAGGTTAAAGAATTCAGTACCTCGTGTATTTTCACTAAAAACACTGGCTTGCATCAGGGGACCTGCCAAGAGGAGAGTTTAATATCGTATGAAAAGGAATTTTCATAATGACACTTGGCAGGGGCTGCATCTCCCCCATGATTGGAGCTGCTGGGGCTTTCTCTCCTCCTCTCTCCAATTCTCCCTCTCCCCACAGCCCAATGGCCAGCACAAGGGATTTTCATTTTTAAGGGATTGGGAACCACTGGAACCAAGCTTTGGGCAACTCTTCACGGGGTGAGGGACTCACACTCCTGTATTTAAGCACCTCAGTTCAGAAGGTATTTTGGAAAGAAGCTTCCAGGCTACGCAGTTTCTTTGCAGTCAAAGGGTAAAAAGTAGACTCGGAATGCCCAGAATTGCCTTAATTGCCTAAAAATTTTGTTCCATGTGAACCTTCCTCCTCGTTTTCCAACTCTGGATAGTGGGCCAAAACAACTACTTCTTTTGCAAATCAGTTTGAGACCTTTTCTATGATAATTATGCAGGAAGAATCACTGAGCCACTAAAACTCTTGCAACTCCAAACAAACCAGCTGTAAGGATAAAGCATATCCCACACTTTGCCTTCTATCCTTTTATATCTGGTGACTCTTCCTGAATTTCCTAATTCCGATTGCATTCACACCAGCACTCCAATAGTGCTCGGTGTTTTATGTTCTCTCACAGTGCCAATGGTTCCCTTTTTTCTCACTCCCATCCATTTAGAAATGTCGTGCCGGGAAAAAAAAGAAGCAAATAAACCAGAAATGAATGCCTGAACAGGGATGATAATGTTCTCTACAACAAAGATCAAACATTCTTGATAAATTCTGTTTTACTGTGCAGCTGACACTGGTTCTCAGTGCAAAGCAGAAACTGGCCCCATTCCCCAACAATGAACTGGTTTGAAACAGTTTTATCATTTTTACTAAAACTTTGGATTCAAAACTTTGACGCAAATCAAACCTCAACCTGACAGGCTGGCCCAGCACAGTTGTAGGTGGAACAAATACAATAAAATTCTCGTCTGAGAAAGGCCAAACATCAGGGAAAACCAATTCCTTGCGGAGAGATGGAAGGGCAGTGGTGGAGTTCTGCCGGTTCCAGGTGACGTGTGCGAATGAAAACAATCCCACAGAGGTTTGGGGGGGCTCCACATCCACCCTCGGGGAGTCACTCCAACCCTGCAGCAATAAAACTGAGCACAGGGAGCTCATTTTCCCTGAGACTCCGGGTATAAAGTCAGCAGAAAAATACCCTGCAATGAGGATTACAGAATGTAACTCTCCTTTGGAGGTGACGGCAGGGCCCTCATTTGCAAGTGATAAATGTCACTGCTCTTCCATCTGCAGCCTTTTAAAAGCATTTTGAGGGATGTAATGAGGCTGCACAGCCTTGGAGAGACGGGCAGGGGACAGCGGAGCCATTTGAGCTTTACTGAGTGTGTCACGGGGGAGTTGTCCTTTTTTTTTCCCTTTTTTTTTTTACCAAAATGAGGTGCCCCAGGGGAAAGTCAGCAGCTCGAAGCAGCCCCACCTGAGTGTGTCTTGGGAGGAAGCCTACTGCCTCATATTTTTTAAAAGGGGAAAAAAAAATTATAATAATAGAGCCGAGCCAAAAATATCAAGCAGTTCATAGCTGTGAAAAAGCCAGGGAAAGCTGAGTCGCCGCCGGCCAGTGTTGTTCTTCCAAACAAGCTGACCACCCTCCCTTCATAACATTTTATTTATTAAGGCAAAATTGGCCCACTGGAATAAAATTATGCGCTATTCACATACATATGTATATCTATGAACGTATGGTTATTAATGACTGTGTTTCCATACAGCCACAAGGTCCCTGTAGAATTTTTTTGGGGGGGTGTGAGCTACTGAATTCGTTGGTGAGGGAAAAATTTAAACGGTGTGGATGGGACGGGGCAACAATTCAGTTATAACTCAGTTGTAGCTGTTATAATTCAGGTATAACTCGGTTATAATTCAGGTATAACTCGTTTTAGGTGTTATAATTCACATTTAATTCGTTGTAACTCGGCGCAGGCCGCGGGGCCGCTCTCGCACGCCGTTGCCGCGGCAACAGCGATCTCTCTTCCCATTGGTCTGTGTGAGGGGCGGCAGCCAATCAGCGCCCGGTATTCCGCCGCTGGCAAGATGGCGGCAGCGAGAGGCGAGCGGGCGGAGGAGCGGGGCTGCGAGCGGTGTTGGTTTTAAAGAAAAAAATCAGTGTAAATTACTGCGTCCCTGAGTAACACCGTCCTTAACCAGTCCTTCCAGGCACCCTTCTCTAGCATCAAATAATCCTCAGGGACCTTCTGGCTGAGCATTCACAGAAACACCCTCCTGAATAACGACATAAATTGACCAAGCGCTCTAGAGGCTCAGGGCAGCAGATGCAACAATTTCGCTATTTTCCGCTATTTGCCTTTTTTTTTTTTTTAATAATTCCCATTTTAAAGTCCCCTGTATTTACCTGCAGCACAGTCTAGACAGCTAATGAAATAGTAAGAGCCCAGTGGCTTTTCACAAGAGTGTCAACAAAAAGAAAATCAGAACTGAAAAAATTTAAGAATTGGATGGGTACTGAGTGTGCCAAAGGCAGGGTATCCCGAGTTTATTAGGTATATTCTTGTCATTCCTAAAATCCCCGCAGGAATCACCCCGTTGTTCTGAGGACTGGGAAAGAACAGCAGGTCACATTTACAAAATGTGCTCAAAGATGCAGTCAGATCCCAAAGGGATTTTTCCAGACAGTTCATAAAACCAGCTTGTGAGTCACCACTGGAAGCTAATGGGAGTAAGGCCTGGAACTTATCTAGGTGCTTTTAATAAATCCTACTCTTTCCATATCGACATGATTAAATGCATAATGTGCTTTTTTTAACTGTGACCCAGTGTTTATCCACTGCCAAGAGCAGCAAGCTGAGCACTAAAATACTCCATACTTCTGGAAAATAGTGCCTGCTCTGGAGAATCCAAAATATTAACGAGCAGGTAAGTGTGCAGTCAGACTGAGACAGGAACGGAGCTTCTCCCTCAGCACCTCACTGCAGGGTTTTCTCTTTTAATTTAGGTGCAGATTCGAAATTTCAGAGGTTACTTCTGAGTTATCAAGGCCAGCTTTTCAGCTTATTTTTGTTTCTGCCAGCGAAGATCCCCAGAGCTGTTGTGTTTTACATGAAACACACTCCTGACTGACAGCAGTGGTTTTCTTTTGGGGCCAGTTGTTTATTTATCATTTCCTCCTATGGATGCAGTTGGGTAAAAATCCTTTTTGTTCAGGAGCATCCTGCAAGCTGCAGGAGGAGCAGGGAGAACTCCTCATGCACTGAATAAAACACACTCAATGATACTGAAATTATGAAATTTGGCACCGAAGGAAATTACATAGGTGGTGTAGTTGGACTTCTCACGCTGCACCTGGGTTTGGATGTTTGCCTGATGTGTTCCTAAATGTTTTGAACACCTCCAGGTATCTTCTGTGACATTGTGAGGTGAAGCTTCTTAATGTTCCACCTCTGTGACACTGAGCAGCTCTTCAGAAACTCCGAATTCCAGCCTGGAGCAAACTGAAATTGCTCTGAAGTGCCTCCCTTTAGCTTAAATAGCTTAGAACTAAATTGGTGCTTTAAGAAAATGGAAGGAATCTGGAGTGTTGTTTTTCCTGAGGTGTTTTCTGCTTTTATTTGGGAACTTTAAATTGAGAATTTCATGTGGAACTGCTGTGTTGGTTCCCTGCTGCATTCCTGAGGGATAACTGGGATCAGGAAGTTGCTGCATCATAAAAAGAGTTGAGCAATACCATGTGATGGAATTTTGGGTGACAAGAGCACTCCCTGAACATTTCAGAAGCTGGACACAGAGGAAAAATCCAGGCCCAGAAATAAAAGCTTCCTTACCTGGGCTGAACATTTTTCACTCTCAGATGAAAGTTGTTGCATCAAACTCGATGGAGACGCAGTTGATATTCCATAAGTGGCCAGGAGAGGAAATCCCAGTTTAAATGAGTCACCGTTTTTGTGCAAATATTAACTTTGGCTGATAGACATTTCTGCTGATATCTCTTTTCCAGATCTGTCTCACAGTACATTGTCTTGGCTGTATTGAGCTGGAGCCTTTGGTGCTTTGAATAACTTTCCTTTTTCACTCTTTTATCTATTTATTGTATCTGAAAGGTAAAGAAAACACAAATTTCCCTATGATTCTGCTTCCAACAATGCAGTATTAGATTCTGCACCAGTGGAAAACTTGGATTTAAGAATGGCAAAAAGCACAATGCTGAGGATTTGGGCTTCTCTGCTAAAATAAGTGGAAAATCCAAGAAGCTGGCAAGCTCTGCCCTTCCATCCCCATGCTCTCACTGGTTTGTTTTTGAAATAAAAAGAATTCATTAAAATTATTTTGAATTTATTTAGAGTTTATTAGAATTATTTTATGTAGAAACATTGGAGGGCACTGGAATTAATATTTAATTTTGAAAAACCTTCATATTCCCCAGCAAAACACTTCCCAAGGTTGTGCCCACCAACTGCTCGGAATTAATTACAGATGATGAGAAGAGAGGAAATTAATTAAATATTGCTGGTGCCTGGTTCTTGATCCTACAAACCTCAACACCTGCATTGGAGGAACACGGGAATGCAGAGCTGGAATCCACAGCTCCAGGTGTCTGGAGGAGATATGGAATTTTGAGCATTATGGGGAAAAAAATAGGACTGAAGTTGGGGCTGTTAAACACGTGGAAAGTCTAGGATTGAAATAAATCCCTTTTTAATTTATTCTTTATTGGTCTCTTTTCGTTTGTGTGGGTGTTCAAGTGCTGCTGCAGGGTGATAAAGGACATTTCTCTTCCCAGGATCCAGCAGCCCTGGGGCCACTGCTCCCATGGCAATCCCCGTGCTGCTGTTGGACCTGCAGGCAGAACACAAAATTAACTTTTCCAAGCGGTATTTTAGGGAGGGTGGCTATAAATAACCCAGGTTTGGACAATGTAGCAGGGCTCACACCCTCAGCCTTGAAAATTGTGCCCCGGGACCTTCTGTGGCCACAAGTGAGCAGGAGTTGGGGTTTGGCATCCCACAGTGACATATTTTCTTCCTGACCTCAACACTCATGTCCCCTGTGCTGCCACCTTCCCCTGTAGGCTGGCAGCTGGGCCTTGGGGACCCTGGAAATTGCCAACATTTGTTTCACTTTTCTGTCGTTCCTTTAAAATGAGTTGCTGCCCAGATAAGGGACAGCCAGCATGGAAGGGAACTGGGAAAGGTTCCATGAGCAGATTGAGGGAGGGAGGCAGAATTCCAGGGCATCATCCAGGAGCTCTGCCTTGTTTTGCTGCTTTGTTTGATATCGTCAAGTTGGTGTTGTTCAGTTTTGGGGCCTTGTTTCATCTTATTTTTGGACTTCTGGGCTGTTGCAACTTGCAGAGTTACCCTTTGCATTTATCTTATCTGGGTTTCCTCATTTCCACTATTAGGTGATGTCTGACACCTTTTGGGTGCAATCTGGTTGTCTGGACGTGCAGTGAGTCACTCCCTGTCCCCCAGCATTTTCCAACATCCCCTCATCCCTGCTTTGAGAGGAAACTGTTTTCAGCAGGTTATCCCAGTCCTTTGATGGGTACAGCCACATCTGGATGAGGGTTAAGATGGAAATCTTAAAATAAAAAAAAAAGGTGAAAAAATAAAAAAGGAATAAAGGAAAAAAGGAAAAAGATTTTAAAAAAGTGTTCTGGTCATTCTTCAGGAGGGAATGAAGTCGGAGGATGTGGGCAGCACTCTGGATGTTTTCAGATTTTGGGAGTGGTTCTGTGTTGTGTAGCAAAACCTCTGCGTGCTGGTCACTGCCTCCAGAGCAAGGCAACGACCCCAAATGTTAAACAAAAAGCTGTGACAACAGCAGGACAGAAATGCTCTGATTTCAGCCTCATTTATCTGCTCTGATGTGATTCCTGGTGATCGTTTCCTCAGCCCTCAGGCCCTGGACACTGAGCATCCCAGAAAAGCCGAGCGATCCGAGCTATCCGAATCACTGCCGATTATTGCTCAACAGTAGCTTTGATGCGCCGCTGGCTGATCCCGTGGCAGCCCGGGGCTTGTAATTGCATTCCAAAGGGTATCCCTAATTCCCCCGGAGAGCCCAGAACAATCCTCTGAAGTCCGGCTGCTTCCTTTGCATTGTAACTGCTGGCGGGTGCCCAGTGTTGACCGACTCCTCTGAGTCATTTGCGAGTGTGATGCTTGGCTAAAAAAGAAAAAAAAAAAATTGTCTCCAAGAGCCCTATCATCATTAATCATTAATTAATGTGATTGCCCACGGTTGGAACTGAGCAGGTGCCTCGGGCCGGACTGGCAGAGCCTGTGGCACACGGAAGGTCTGGGTTGTCCCCATTCCATCCCTGCCGAGTGATCCAAGGCACTCAGCAGTGGCAGAACCTGGCGCTTTTCCCTGCCCAAAGGAGTTTGCGAGTTGAAGAAGCGCTGTTTTCTTCATCCTGCCTTTCCCACGTCAGTCAGCGGGATGAATTCCCGTCTTGCCTTTATTGAAATGGAAATGAGGGCGCTCAGGACTTCACCCAACCTGCGAGAGGGAAGTTCCATGGCAGGGAGAGTGCCAGGGATGAGTTCAAGGCTCTGTTCTTCCAGCGTCCACCCTTGAAACGGGCTGGAATTGTGGTTTGGGGACTGAAACAGGGAGGAAAAAGGGGTTTGAGGGTGCTGACAAATGCCAGCACTCAAATCTTAAAGCACAGTGCCGGAACTGGGGGCAAGAAATCAGTGTGAGGGGCAGGGGTGGGGAACAGTGAGGTGAGGGTGGTTCAAAGACAGGATCAAAGTCACAGCTGCACATCTGGCTCAGGTGAAGGATCCAAATCAGAGCTGCACATCTGGCTCAGGTGAAGGATCCAAATCAGAGCTGCACATCTGGCTCAGGTGAAGGATCCAAATCAGAGCTGCACATCTGGCTCAGGAATAAGATCCCCTCAATCAGAGCTGCACATCTGGCTCAGGTGAAGGGAAAGGATCCAAATCAGAGCTGCACATCTGGCTGAGGTGAAGGATCCAAATCAGAGCTGCACATCTGGCTCAGGTGAAGGATCCCCCCAAACACTGCTGCCAGGACTTGCTGGTGGCTCTCTGTCACACTTGAAGAAGCCCTTAGGATGTGAGTTACAGCTCCCAGGTTCCCCAGTGACACCTGCAAAGTGCTTAATTAAAATATGATTGGTTTATTGGGGGAGAGACAATTAGGAATGAGTTGATGGATGACTTGCTGCTGCTGGATTTGAGAGCCCCACAGGCCCTGTGTTCTGAAGTCCCTTCCCAACACTTCTCACTTAGCTGTTAGACCAGAAATAACAGTTGTTTTTGCATTAAAATGCACCTCTCTAAACGATTTCCATTTTATTTATTAAGCAAAAAGAAAATAATACCAGCAATATTCATCATGTCAGCCATTTAAAACATTTTTACCCCAGTACCAGGAGGGATAAAAACATCTTCTGGAGCAAAAAGAAAGAGGGAGACAGCGATGGGAATCTTTAGTTCCCATAAATTTAATTCCTATAAAGTCTGGACACCCTGGGCGGATGCCTTGGCTCAGAAAAGATCTCCTGGCTCCTCCTTTTTGTCTTGGTTTTTAATTGGAGCCAGGAGAAGGAGCCCAGCATTTGCCAGGTGAATGCGAGCTGTGCCCTGGCAGGGCGCCCGCAGAGCCATTCCTGGTTTGTAGCTTAAAATAAGGGCAGGGAAAGGGGTGGAGAGGGAGGAGAAGGAAACCCGAGAGAGAAGAGCAAAACACTTTGTTCTAATTCAGGTGAAAAAGTTCATCTGGGTGTCCTCACTGAGCGTCTGCCACGTACAGGGTGGAGGAGGAACAAATTCCGTTTGGCCATGTGTTATATTCCCAAATTATCCCGGTGTGCCAGCCTCCAGGAGCAAGCCCAGGCTGCTGCCTGCTCAGACATCATTCCCAGGGGGAAGCTCTGGGAGCAGCTTGGACAGGGAGCTGATTTTTGGGTGCTGTTGGTGGTGTTGGGGCTGAGCCACTGCAGCTCTGGCTGTGTTTGATCCCTGACTCTGTTTGCTCAGCCTAAAAACGTGCACAGCCCTGATAAGGAGCTCAGGAGCCGAGTGGTTTCAGCTCCTGGCGTCCACAACTGTGACAAACAGAGCTTCTGACCCCATTTTCCAAGCTGGTTTTGGATGAACCCCTTCTCTTTGTGGAGTTTTAATTCTACTGGACTTGGCAGCGAGAGCCAAATTTCACAGAATCAAAGAATTGTGGAATGGTTTGGGTTGGGAAGGGACCTTAAACCTCATCCCATCCCACCCCCTGCCGTGGCAGGGACACTTTCCACTGTCCCAGGGTGCTCCAAGCGCTGTCCTTGAGCACTTCCAGGGTTGGGGCAGCCACAACCTCTTATATTCTTTATACACCCACACTTCCTCTTACTTTAGGCAATTAATTCCTGTTATTAAGCCCCTGAATTCCCAGATTTTCCTGCACTCAGCGCTTGGTCACTAATGGCAAAAGCAGCCTTGCAACAAATCTCCCTGAAATTCAGTGTTACCCCCACTCTGAATGGGTCTGCTGGGCCATTCTCCACCCAGAGAATTTTTTGATACAAAATAATCTCTTTGCAAAATCAAACTTGCTCCTGGAGCCTGCCAGAAAAATTCAGCTCATCAGTGGGGAAATGGAACTGACAGCATCCTGCCTGCCCACCTGGAAGACTCACAATGTAATTTTTTTTTTCTGTTTCTTGAAGGAAAAAAAAACCTGAAATAAAATGTTTTTTTAATTTTTCAAGTAAACAAACAAAAATTTAACAGGACTTGGAAATCCCTGCATGCAAATAAATTTATAACAAGGTTGCTGCTGCCATTTTATTGGGTTTTTTTTGTCCATGTCAGAATAATTTCCATCATTATTTTATAATTTTTTTTTTTTTTCTGGAGAGGAAATTCCATTTTCAGACTTTGAATTGAAATTAACTGGGAAGACAAGGCAGGGAGCAAAGAGAGCAGGGAAGGAGTCACAGGATATGCTTGACCTGGGAAAAATTAGTTCACCTCTTTGACAAAAATTATCTTTTGGCTAAGCCAGAGCCATTTTCTTGAGGAATGGAGTTGGTTTCTAATTGATTACACGCGGAGGCCACTCAGATGTCTGAAAGGCAACGCTTGGACATTTTTATTCTTTCTGTTATTGAAGAGATCCCAAGTTCAAACCAACAGTTTTTAAGCTGCCATGTTTCCCATTATGCTGGTAATCAATTCCCTGGAATTCTGGCTGGCTGGAGATGTGAGTGCAGACCTCAGGAGGATTTCTGAGCTTAGGAAATCCTAAAGGAGAGTCCAGTTCCTTTCCTGGAGTGGCTGAGACATGGAAAGCCCCAGGGAGGGGATGGACCCATCATTATTTCAGTTACAGGACCTTCCCCTAAAACACAGCAAATTTCCCTTGGGTCTGATTTTATCCTCAAATTTTATAAATGACTATATTCAAGGTTTTAAGAGAACGATGCCATCCTAAAATCCATCCCAAATTCCTTAACATATCTATATCCCAGCATTTATTCCTTGGAGAAGCACTTGTCTTTCTTTGCCATTGTTTGTGCTGAGTGAACTCCTTGGAGACAAGGAGCAAATTCCTCGCAGGACTTGTGGCCGGATCGATGTGTGGAGCTGTTCCCGTGTTGTCTGATGCAATCCAGTGTAACAATGTTGTATCCCAGTAAACATGGAAATGGAGCAAGGAAAACATTTCTCAATCGACTTCCTAAAAATACAGCTCTGCCTGGGGAGGGGCTCGAGTTTTATTCCAGGAGCTCGTTCAAGCCCTCCTCGGTTTCCACAATGTCTCGGATTTGACTCAGGCTTGGATTTCATGGATTTATGGGTTGGGTAACAAAGCGTTCCGTGGGCCAAATGCCCACGAGCGTGACATGCAAGAGTCGTTCCCCAGCCCAGTGTGCTGTTCCTGGGTGGAAAGGTGCCAGGCACGGCTGGAAGCAAGCTCTGGGTTTGGCAAGGTGGGCAGATCATCGAGGGCAGGGCTGGCAGGGGCTTTCTGGAGCTGCCTTTTGAATATTCCAATGCTTTGTTCTGCAGGGGGAAGAAAAGGTGATGCCTTTAATGTGTTATTCTGGGATTTGGGCAGGTTTGGTTTAATTGTCTGTCTTCTCCTCCTTCCCTGCTGACTCCTCAGATGGATCCTGATGGAAATCCAATTTTTGGGCTCCTGGAGAGGATGGAGGGAGTGACAGGGGACCAGATTCTCCCTGGGTGCCGGGGTGAGATGGGGCTGTGCCTCCAGAGGGGCTGTGCCTCAGCTGTCCCCTTCTCATGGAAAAGTGGAGAACTTCCCACCCTGGCAGAGCGTGGCTCTCAGCCCTCAGCACAGATTCCTGTCTGACCTCTGACCCCACTGCTTTGTTCTGTTTCCAGGGCACCTGACAGAGCACATCATCCTCAGGGGGGCAGATAAGAGCCCCCCTGAGCATTTCCAGTCACTGCAGCCCCTTCCCAGAGGGAATCGACCCCAGCAGGGCCATCCCAGATGGATGGAGCTGATCCAGCTTCACCCAGGGCAGTTCTGTGCAGTGACATCAAAGCTGAGTGGTTTCTCCAGACACAGAGATTGTTCCATGATGAAGAAACTCCTCCTGCCCCTTTCCTCCCCACTGGGTCTGTCTAAAAATAGCCCCAAACATCTGAAAATGTGTTCTAATCTTTTAACAGGGAAGTGGATGAGGTCACAGGGCTGGCAAGGGTCTGGTGGAGAGAATGCTGATCTCAACACATCCAATAGATCCAAGTGGGGTGAAGAAAGGTGGAGAAAAGGGCCCAGAATGGCCTTTTCCCAGTGCTTTTTGTCCCTGTCTTTGGTGCAGGTGAAACTCTGTGGGTTAAAAACCCTTTTGAGATACAGAGGGCAGGGTGGGATGGGATCAGCTGTTCTGCTTTCAGCACTGTGAACTGCACAGAGCGTGGAGAGGGAAAGAGAATCCAATGGATTCAAAAGGGAGACATGGCCAGGAAAAGAGAAACCAATGGAATCAAGCACAAAAGCCAAGGGGAACATGAACAGGAAAAGAGAAACCAATGGATTCAAGCAGAAAATCCAAGGTGGACATGGACAGGAAAAGAGAAACTGATGGATTCATGCACAAAAGGGAGACATTGCAAGGAAAAGAGAAACCAATGGATTCATGCACAAAAGCTGAGGACAGAGCATGGAAAGAAAAAGACAAAACAAGGAATTCAAGCTCAAAATCCAGTGTGGACACAGCCAGAGCACGATTCTGCTCCACTCCCTGTGAGCAGCAAGAAATGGGGGAATTCTCCTTCCACATGGTTTGGATCAAGTCCTTCCCTTTGGGTTTGGAAAATGTGTTTTCTTTGTTGGCATTTGCCAATATCCCAGCCCTGCCTTGTGCCTGGAGAAAAGCTGGGGGTGCAGAGCCAGGGTAGGAAGCTCAGGAGCACAGAAAAGTGAAATATCCAGGATCAGACTGGAGGCTCTCACAAGAGTTAATAAAAGAAGGTATTAAATATCCTTCTGCCACCCCGACAGAGATTGCCTGGGATAAGTATTCCCTGAATTCTCATTTCCTGCTCCCGCACATCAGCCGGGCTGGCAGAGGCACTCGGGCATGAAACACTTTGCTCCAAACTCACAGCAGCTCCATTCCAGCTCTGTTATTTGCATAATTGGGTGCTAAGGAAAACAAAGCCAACAAATTGCTGATAATTGCCCAGTGTCAATTATAGGGGGTAGGTCAGAGGGGCGGCAGGAGGGTGAAGTCTCCAGGTGTGTGGAGGTCAAAAGCGACTGGGTTTTGAGGGGAAGCTTGTTAGGGGTAATAGCTATCAGAGCAACTGCACTGACTCGTGTTAAAGCCGTGTTTAACAACGTGTTCTGCGATATTCCAAATATTCCAGGAGAGAGGGAGCGCTGCCAATGGGAGTTCTGGGTTAGGGCCCCCCTGCAGAGGGGCCCTGAGCAGAGCTGTGAGCACTCAGGTTGTGGAAGGAGTGGAACAGGACAGCTGCACAGGGGGACGTGGCCACAAAAAACCTGCTGGAAAACAGCAGAGGTCCCAAAATGAATCCACCTGAGCTGAGTGAAAGTTGTTTCCCAGGAAAGTCCCAGTGCCACTCCAGATGGTTGGGAACAGAAATCTCCATTGGTTGAGGGTCAGGAGGGAATGAAGCTGCCCTGATGCTTTGGGTTGATCCAGAGCCCAGTGCCCGTGGCAGTGGATCAATGGATCCATTCCCTTGAAACTGCAGAGTTTCCCTCATACTGAGGAAAATAAAAAATATATGGAGAGCCTAAGGAATTGCAGTTCTTTTGAAAATTGCCTCGCTTTTAATTTCTTCTGCTCCTTATTGCTTCAGAATCCTCTCCAGAAGTTCCTTGGGTAGGGGACAAACAGCCTCCCAAATTTTGGGGGGATTTAAACCCTCTCCAGGGCAGTCCAAGGTGTTCCTCAGGTGCTCTCAGTAACAGCTTGTCACACAATCACGCTCGGGGGACTTTGCTGGGACATGACTTCTCTCATTCTCTCAGGGATTCTCTTTCCTTTCTGTCTTCAGCTGCAGCAGCCGAGGCAGGAGAGGAACTGCCTGACAAAGGTTTCATTGACACAAGGGATGATTTTTGCTAGAAAGCACTTCCTTCTCTGCTGAAGGCTTTGAAGTGTTGCCTTTGTTCTTTCAGGCTTGCTAATTTTTTCCCCCCCTCTTTAAATATGATAGACAAA
Organism: Cettia cetti; assembly: GCA_013401135.1. Taxonomy (NCBI): domain Eukaryota; kingdom Metazoa; phylum Chordata; class Aves; order Passeriformes; family Sylviidae; genus Cettia; species Cettia cetti. Next base: position 24,058 of record VZUI01094478.1, read on the forward strand.
GTACTTGAAAGTCATCTTTTAGTCCAGACAGAATAACAGGAGCAGCAACAGAAACCCTTCATTTGAAAAGGTGTCATCCTGCTCGAGTGGTGCATTTGAAATATCATTTTCTAATCCTTGTTAAGAAAAACAGAGCCTTGAATAATTGAGAAGTGCTGGTTGAATTTTAAACCGTGATTTACTCTTCAAGTTGTCTTCTTCCTTCTGTGTGTCCCTGGCTCTGCTGCCTCTGATCTTTGTCCCTCTTTCATGTGGCTTTGGCTTCGCTATCTGCAAAATGGATTCATGGAGATGAACTCCCTGTAAAGTGCAGGGAATCAGCATCCAGAGGTGTCATTGTGAGGCAAGGGGTTATAAATAAAGCTGGGGTTTGATATCTGAGCAGTCTGGTAGGTTTGGGGGTTCTAAACCCTGAAATTCTGTTGTTCCTTTTTTTGCTCCTTAGCACCAAGTGTTGTTAACCCCTGGTGTGGAGATTGAATAAGTGGAAATTTCTCTTCCTTGGTGAGAGGGTTAGGTCTGCTTCAGGCCCTGCAGGAGCAGGTCCTGGAGGTGCCAGGTGAGGAGGAGGATCTGTGATGACGCTGCCAGCGAGGAAGTTCCTGCCCCAAAGAACTCCAGCTCAGTCAGACCAGAGATCAGGACAGCTTGCTGTGGTCTGACACTGGAATCCTGCAGTGGGACGTGGCTGGGTTCACTCCTGAGGAGCTCTCTGCCTCAAAGTGCTCGAGTCCCTCTCTGTTCTCTGTCCCAGGCTGCTGTTCTCCACCAAAGAGTGCTTCCTCGGCAGGGAAGGGTGTGTGATCCCAGTGCTGCAATTCCTTTTGGTGCTCCCAGAGCTGAAAAGCTTTGGGATGCAGAGCCCGAGCTTTTTATTCCCCACCCCACCATCAGTGGCTCTGCTCTCACCTGGCAGCCAGGGGAAAGGTGGAGAGAGCTGAGCAGCAGCAGCACAGATTTCTGCCCACACTCGAATCCCTGTGTTTGGAAATGGCAAGGAAAAACCAACGCCATGGAAGAAAAAGCCTGGAGTGAGTTATCACAGAATCCCGGGATGGTTTGGGTTGGGGGGACCTTAAAGCTCCCCCAGTGCCACCCCTGCCTGGGCAGGGACCCTCCCACTGCCCCTGGCTGCTCCAGCCTGGCCTTGGACATCCCAGGGATGCAGGGGCAGCACCAGCTCCTCTGGGAATTCCATCGCAGCCCCTCCCAGGGAAGGGTGTATTTGTAATGTCCCATCTGAAGTGCTGCTTTGGTTCCAGCGTCTCCATTTCCCCGGGAGCGCTGGCACTGCCGCCCCGAGCACACCGGGGTGATCCCCGCCCTCCTCGAGGGGGAATCCCCTTGGGAATTGTCCTTCCCAGCAGGACCAGCAGCCTCACTGGGGTCAGCCCTGGCTATCCCAGTGGCCTCAGGGCTCATCCCCTCTTGCACAAAGCTCTTAAAGCTGAGCTGATAAACCCTGGGGAGTGATAAGGCACTAAAATCAGGGAAATCGTCCCAAGAACCCCACAAAGTGACCTTGTGTGAATCCCTGAAAATCCAGCTGGGTTAATTCTGCCTCTCCCTCTGCTCTGGTGCCTTCTCCCATCTCCCTGAGCTTCACAACAGAGCTGGGTGAGATTTTACAAACTGAATTTTTGACAAAGTGTTTGCCCACGATTTCCTAAATATTTCGTTCAAATAATATTTTTAAAAAGGAGTGTTTTTAGTGTGGCTGTCACTGATGGGAAGCCCATCTCACTTCTGCTGAGCTGAATTTTCCTGACTTCTCATAATTGGGATAACTTTGAGGTCAATCTTTATGAACTGTAAAAAAAAAAAAAAAAAATCAGAATTATTGGGATTTATAGGGGAAAACAAGATCATTCTTTACTCCTTGTTCTTTCTGCTGCTCCTCTCCCTCCTTCAGGCCTGCAGCAGCCGAGGAAATAAACCCCAATAAAGCAGCCTAAACTCTGCTTTTTTTCTTTTTCTTTTTCTTTTTTTTTCAAATCCCCATTCTTAGCAGGAGCAATGCTCAGCTGGAAGCCCAATAAAACCTTTGAAGCAGTAATTTGTGCCCATTCTTTTAAAGCCTTTTCCCATTTGAAATATTAGTATAAAAAGGGGATTTGAGGCATCGGGATCGCCAAAGCAAACATTTGACACGCTGTTATATTAGACTTATAGAATATAAAGCTCAGGCACGTGAAGGCAGGCTGCTGCTGGGCTGGGGATCGCTGCTTGCTTCTGCAGGAAGGACAAAAATGATGGGAAAATTCTCTTTCTGTGTGCTTGGACTGGCTGCTGGTAAAGAGGAGGAGGATTGCACCAGGCTGGGATGGCAGCGAGCTGTAAAAAGCAAATCCTGCTGTTCTGGGATGGAGGATTTTGGTGAATTCCTGTCTTTCTGCACACCCCCAGAGCCACTGGCAGCCTTTCCCTCTGCTGGGCACAGATATTTGTGTTTGGGTGTTGTTGTGGAAACTGCCCAGGCTCAGAGGTTCCTCTGGGTTCTGTTTCTGAAAGGTGACACCGGGAGCCCAAATCCCAGACCTGAGGGAGGCTTTTCCTTTATGGTCCAGAGCGTGCAGAGCTCAACCCCCTCCCTCGGGCTCAGCTCCTGCATTTGGGAGCAGGGAGATGGATGGAAAAATCCCCAGAGCAATAAACAAGAGTTTGGTGTGCAGAGGGTTTCATAAAAGCCACTTTTCACCATTCCCTTTCTTCTCCTCCCTTTTTTCTGCTGCCTTGCAGGCCATGGAATCTCCTTTTTAGCTCCCTATCCACTTCCCTATTTTATGAAATCTGGTGGAAACCTCTCCTTAAAAATCTCGATTCCCTTGAAAATTATCAGTGCTTAGAAACTTGTGGCATAGAAAGGAACAGGAGAAGAAATCCACAGGGTTCTTTTGGCTTCCAGGTAAAACATCCCACACGGCCAAGGTGAAAAGCGAGGCCTGATGCTCTGTGTTTGTCATCTCCCCTTGCAAACCCAACAGTGCAGCCCTCTGTTCCTGCTGGAAAGAAAAACAAACTGGGAACAATGGGAGAAAGGCCAGAGCCCGGCCTGGAGAGGGAATTGAGGCATTTCCCAGGCTCCAGGTGGAAAAGGGGATCCCAGCAGTGGGACTGGGCTGGTGTCACTGTCCTGTCACCACCCTGAGCCCATGTGCTCACTCAGCCCAGGGTCTGGCAGGGATTTCAAACCTGAGCTGAGCTCGTTTGGGAGTTTCCAAGTTCCCTGGATTCTGAATCCAGGTGGAAAAGGGGATCCCAGCAGTGGGACTGGGCTGGGGCAGCAGAGGGGGCCTGGGCTGGTGTCACTGTCCTGTCACCACCCTGAGCCCATGTGCTCACTCACCCCGGGGTCTGACAGGGATTTCAAATCTGAACTGAGGTCATTTGGGAGTTTCCAGGTTCTCTGGATTCTGAATCCCTGGTATTCAGGCATTTCCCAGGCTCCAGGTGGAAAAGGGGATCCCAGCAGTGGGACTGGGCTGGGGCAGCAGAGGATGCCAGGGCTGGTGTCACCACCCTGAGCTCTGTGTGCTCACTCAGCCCGGGGTCTGACAGGGATTTCAAACCTGAACTGAGCTCGTTTGGGAGTTTCCAGGTTCCCTGGATTCTGAATCCCTGGAGGGGGATGATGGGGGAAGGTTTAAATGAGTTTATTTTTGAAGGCAGTGCTTGGAAAAACCCACTGAGGTCACTAAGAGCAGAAAATCCTGTTTGGAAGAGGGATGTATTCAGTTTTCTGACTCCTATAAAGGAGGAAATAATAAAGAATAAAGGAGTTTTTATATAAATATTTATAAAAATACATGTATTCTTTATTATTATAAAGAAGTATTATTATGTATTACATTTATAAATATTTTTAAATGTATATATTTAAATAAGGAATCCTCCTATAAAGAATGAAAGAATTTTTATATAAAGTATACATATATTTCTATAAATATATGTATTCTTTATTATCATAAAGATATTGATAAATATTTATTAAATTTATATACCTATATAAAGAATTCTCTTGGAAAGAATAAAGGAGGGTTTTTTATAGAAAATATATGTATTTATATAACTATATCGCTTATTATTATAAAGTTATTGATAAATATTTGTTAAATTTACATATCTATATAAAGAATACTCCTAGAAAGAATAAAGGAGGGTTTTTAATAGAAAGAGTATATGTACTAATATATTTTTAATATATATAATATATATTATATATTATATAAATACATATATTTATTATGTACATACATACATGTTTATTATTATAAATATATTGATAAATATTAAATTTGTATTTAAAATCCTCCTATAAAGAACAAAGGAGGAGTTTTTAAATAAAACCCCGACTTTAATGAGCAATACCAAAAGCGCTCCTCAACTGCTGCACATGAGTTTCTCCTCAGCAGAGGCACAGATTTCCCTGGAAATCGAGAAGAAAAAAAGCAAAAATAAATTCCTGCACGTGCATTTAAGATGCTCTCCCTCCCCAAAAAAAAAAACAAAATTACATTTCCCAGTGTCCACATCCAGGAGAGGCTGGAACCTCCCCTCACAAACGCGTCGCTGTTTTTCCTCCGCTCGTGGCATAAATCACAGGAGGGGGAGAGCAGCTCCCGTTCGCACCCAGAAATGGAGGGGTTTCCAATTAAGCTCAGGGGTTTTTTTGGGGTTTTTTTTTTTTTGTTTTGGTTTGGTTTTTTTGGTTTTTTTTTGGTTTTGTTGCGGTTTTTTTATCAAATCAAATACCTGCACACTAAATTATGTTGCTGGTGCCAGGCTGGCTCTGCCTGCCTCCGCCCTGGGACACGGGGTTTGTTTGAGGGGCTGAGGAAACAATGCCTGAACTTCCCATGTGGTGGGGGGTTTTTTTTGTTTTTTGGTGGGTTTTTTTTGGGGGGGGCGGGGAAATATTTACCACAACACATCCCAGAGCTGCTCCTTTAATGGTAAAAATCTTCCAAGGAAAAGCGTGGAGGCCTGGGGTGCTGGGTGAAGGAAGGAAGGGGCTCCGTAATGGGCTGCAGCCATCCAAGATGTTTGCTCATCTGTTTTCTGAGGCCAGTTTGTTTTGTTTATTAATTGGCCTTGAAATGCCAAGGGGAAGGGTTAAGGTGAGCTGAAAATGCCATATGTGCCTCAGGATGGAGGCTCCTTTTGTGCTGGCTAAAATTAGTGGGGTGCTGGCTTTTCCCTTTTTATCCACCCCTATTTCCCCTAGGGAAAGATGCTATTGTTGTTTTAGAAGAGGCCAGAAATCTCAGCGAATTAATCAATTTACTGAAGGTCAGTTTAATCGTGGCCCAGCACTTTCCATGCTCAGATGCGAAACTGGCCACGCAACAGCTGAAAAAAAACCTAAATAAATAATCAAAAACTAAATAAATAATAAAATAAATTTTAAATAACTTTAAATAATAAAAATAAATTAATTAGCTTTGCTTTTCCATGGAGGAAAAGAGGAGCAAAAGTTATGAACAAAGAGCATTTTTACACAAACAGGCTCCTGTTGTCACTGTGATTTCCTGGGGAAGAATTCCATACAGGACAACTTCAGGCAAATTAAATTGGAGTGCAGCATCCCTGTTCCTAAGAGTTTGAATCCTCACAGGAGGATTTCCAGCACTCCCTGCCCCTGCTCAACAACACACCCAGGAACCACTGGCATCAAATCCTGCCTTTTGTGCTTCCCAGGAGCTTCAGGAAAAGTCAATTCTGGAGAAATTCCTGGAGCATTCCTGGAAGTGCCTGTGCTGATGGAGGGAAAGGATGGCCAAGGACACCAGGGCAGAGCTGACATGCTCTAGGTGGAAAGAGACATTTGGATTTTCATTTCATTTCTTCCTGGAAAAGGTGATCAGGCTTTGGAGCTGCCCAGGGAGGTTTGGAGCCCCCATCCCTGGAGATGTCCAAGGGGACAAGGTGGGATCAGCACAGCTTGGACTCCATGGGCTAGAGGGACTTTCCCAACGTCAGGGATTCCAGGGTTATTAAATATATTATTAAATATAGAAAGAAAATATGTGGCTTTTATTGCTATTTTTTTATTTTGAAGGATGAATTAACCTGAAGTAAAGATGAAAGTGCATCTATGAGAGAGAACCTAAAAAAAACTTGGATGTGTGGGGACACTCTGGATGCAAGTGGAGCAGGAATTAATTCCAGACAGGAATACATGATGATGATGATGGTGTCAGAAGTGCAGAGTCCATTTGGGATGGTTTTGACTGTTCCACCGAGCCTGAACCTCAGTCTCTTTCTGAGCACTGATCCCAGGGCCTAAAACCCAGCTTAAGTCACTCCAGGTCAGGCTTTTACCCCCTGAAATGGAGCTGGTGAGGTCAGGGTCAGGCAATGAGGTTTGATCCATCCAGGGATCTGAAAGGCAATAAAATCCAGCAGCATGAGCTGCTCCTGGACGTTCTGTTTTGTGACAAGTTCAGCAAATCCAAGAAATCAGAACATCCTTAGGATCTGAGATCTTATCCAGCCTCCCCAGAAGACACAAATCCTTCAGAGATCTGTACATCCTGGAATCCTAAAGGTTTGATATATCCAGGAGTCTTAAAGGCAACAAAATCCAGCAGCATGAGCTGCTCCTGGAGGTTCTGTTTTGTGACAAGTTCAGCAAATCCAAGAAATCAGAACATCCTTAGGATCTGAGATCTCATCCAGCCCCCCCAGAAGACACAAATCCCTCAGGGGAAGGTGACCCACACACAAAATGGGTCCTGCCCAACCCCTCTGGTGCCTCATTGTTCTCCCTGCTCCGAGGGGGAGGAATCAGCCACTCCAGGGAATGGCCCAGAGACAAAATGTTAATTGTGAAGTGACTTAATTGCATTATAGCCCTTACTAAACGAGGCACAGAACATAAAGGTGGCCCGCTTCGATTTTTGATGCAGATATTATGGAAATTTATGTCCCTGATGATGCCAATCTTGAGAACCCCCCTCAGGTTTCTGAACAGTTTCCAAGCTGTCCCCCTTGCTCAGGGTGGAATTCTTTTAATTTTGTTCTGGTTTTGCAGCAGGGCCTGGCGAGCCCCCCGTGTGTGCTTTGTGTGCTGCCCCTTCCTGCCAGCCAGGGGCTGCATCTGGCCCTGGGTTTTTTTGGCTGCTGGAAAGAAAAGTTTGTTTCTGAGGTGAAAAATTTGCCTTTTAAATTTCTGCACAGTTCATACCCAGATTATAATTCATCGCCAGGGCTGAATACCAAATGACCCTGCTCCTCATTTCCACAAATATCCTGCAAGGCAGAGAGGGAGGCGAGGCAAAAGGCTGGCCCAAATCCAACGCTGTTCCCAAATCAATGGCATTTATGGAAAGCTTGGATTTGGCCTCTCCCATCTTTCATTTCGAGCTCTCAGATTAACAGAATATAAATATTGCATGATGCCCCAGAGCTGCCCCAGCAAATGGCTCCAAGATGCATCTTTCCCCCTTGAACAAGGCAAATATTGTGGGATGGAGGCTCCAGGAGAAAGACTGGAAAAGCTGTTAGTGACTGCTCCTGATGTGTGCTCCAAGGTGCTTGTGGAGACTAAAACTTGGAGGAGAAACTCCCCACATGAACCAGAAACTCTTTTTTTGGCACGGCCAGAACAATCTGCAGTTGCTTTTTCCATGATGCATCGTTAAAAAGGTTTCATCAAACTTAGTCCTGCTGGTTCCACGCTGTCTGTTATCCCAAGGATTTTCCATAACAAAGGAAAAGGAGGAAATGTGAACTTTATTGAAAGGGAGATAAACTGGCTGGAAATTGTACTGAAGAGTTTTCAACGCTGTTGAACAAGATTTGCCATCCTCTGGGAATTGTGGCTTATTCCTGCTCTGTCCCCTGTTTTCCAGAGGTATGGGAGCAGCCCAGAGTTTTTAATTGTGAATTAATCACCTTAATGTGACACCAGGAGTGTCTGATGGTGATTCCTGTTGGGATGCCAAGCAAAGGGATTTGTCCTGGCAAACCCCATCCCACCATATCCCTGCTTTTCCATGCCAAAAGAGTGACCAAGCACAGCTTTCCCTCGAATTTTGGAATCATTGCTTTCTGGGATTGAAATTTTGGGATAAAACACACGGATTTCAGCTGAATCCCTAGGGATGCCAAGCTCTGCTCCTTTGGGGTGCCTGTGGTGTGGAACACGTGGTTGTGATTCCTCCATCAGTGCTGGAGCTGCTGTTCCTGTGTCATTTTTCTGGCACATCGTTAATAAACCGGGAATTTCATCCCTGATTTCCAGGGTGTCCTGCTGAAAACCACCTGGGTTTCCCTTTTCAGCAGCACTGAGAATGAATACAAGAAGCAGAAGAGGGGGGCAGAGCGTGGTGGTTGTGTTTGAGCTGGGATCAGCCTTGATCCATCATTTTGGAATGAGCATCCCTGCTGGAAAAAACACCGCTGGAAATTCAGACATCCAGGGGTTGGGTTGGGAAGGATTTCCCAGCACGACCTCCCCAGGCAGGAACCTTGCCCTGAACAGGACCTTGCCCAAATGTTTGTGGCCTCAGTGGGACGTGCACTGATCCTTTGTTATGTCTTATCCGTGGAGATGGAGAACAATTTCTCTCCATCTGTGAATTCCCTGGATTTCAAGACCCCATGTGTGTTCTTCCTGTTTTTCCTTACTTTGCCCGATTAACTCCAGTTCCTCCCACTCCCCTGTGTCCCATTTCCCCAAAGCCCCGACCTGGTCTCCCCAATCCAGATGATTTTTGGGATTGATCCTTTTCCAGGAGCTGTTACAGGAGGCTGCCTTTGCCAGCAGGTGTCACCATAAGAGAACGATAATTCCAATTCCAGCTCGGCTGTTCCGCAGGAAACGGGAATTCTGTCCCTGCAGTCATCCCTGCTCCCCATCCCGTGGAACCTCCTTTAATCCACAGTCCCTAGGCACTGGTTTAGCAAATCTAAAAGGCCTGGAAAAAAAATAAAAATCAAGATACTCCCAAGCAAAGGGAACCACAGTGACTTTGGAAAGGAGCTCGGCAAAATTATCAAGGATTTTCTGAAGTGGTGGCAGCAGGGAAATGGGTGAGGATTTGGGGTGGCAGAGGCCTCTGGATCTGTGTCCCATCCATTCCTGGGGCTGGGAGCACCGGCAGCTTTTCCTCCTTCACAATTCCTGTGTGCTCCGAGCTGCCTTTGCTCCTCACACCCAGACATTTGCACCAAGGCTCAGGGAATCCCTCCCAGGTGTGCTGGGACCTCTCCCCGGGATTTATTCCGGGGATCAGCACTGCAGGAGGGAGGATCTCCTGGTTCTGCTGCTCTCCCCTCTGCCTTGCAGGGGGATTTCAGTCACTCCTCTCCCACTCTGCACAAACCACCAGCAACAAGTGTCTGTCCAAAGGATTGTCAGGACAGGCCTCGACAAAAGTGGATTTTCTGCCAGATTTCATTATTTTCGTGAGCTGTGACTCTGCACAGGGGTTTTGGGGTGGTTCTGGCAAAATTGGTTATTTTGTTTTTGGAGCCTGGGTGGCTGCAGGACAACCTGGATCCCCGGGGCTGCCACGTGCCAGGGAAAGGGTCTGAGAAAGCGTTTTTGGATTTCTCTTTCCTTGCATAAATATTGGAAATCAAGCCTGCTGCAAACTGAAGGATTAGTATTCAGCTCTTTATCTAAATACTCTCTGCTCCCCCCCCGCCCCCTCCCCAAAATAAAATAGCGTTGTTTGAAATTTCCAGCGGAGCTGAAGGCCTAAAGCATTGGGTGAGATGTAAATTTCTTAAAATATTTATCCATCCATAAGTGGCTACATATTTGACATTATTATAGGGTTTCTCAGTGTTCCATTTTATTAAAAAATATTTATTTGGTTTCTAAGATTACTGCTTCTCTGACCACAGAAAATTCAATTACCGAAAACTGCAGCTATCAAATTGGTTGAAAATAAATAGCCTTTTATCCAAACCTGGCATGGGCTGGTTTACTTTTAATACGTAGCCATAAAAAAAGAAGCTCTTTCCACCGAGAGCCGGTTGGTTACAGAGCCAGAAGCCAAGGAATACTTTGCATCATCAGGTTTTATTTAAAATAAGGGAGGGAGGGGGGAGAAAATAAGTCGTTATGAGGCTAATTAGCAGCTCACTTTTCTCTTTTTGAATAAGCGACAGGAGATGTCTCAAGACGTTTCTTTTGTTACCGTGAGTGAGTTTTGATTCCCGGGATCAGCAGAGAAGGATCCCGAATGTTTTCTGGAAGCGCTGGATGTCTCCTACCTGCCAGGTTTAAAGCATTGAGTTTGCAGGTGGTAAATAACAGAAATTCGTGCTGGAAGAGGGGGTGGAGGTCAATTGGGCGGGTTTGTTAATTGATTTTCATCTTGCAGTTTTATTAATGAAGGAGGGACCCGAGTGTGGCTAAAGGATCTTGGGGGATGCACAGTGTCTGCTCGGCCACAACAACTCCTGACCCAACAACGCCGATGCAAAATAAACCAGGAGGGAGCAAATTAAAAAGAACATTTGCCATTTCCACCTCTTAACGAGCTGGGCCGAGAACTCCGCTCACTTCAATTCCTCCAACAGCCGCGTCGCTCCTGCAGGGCTGCGGGCTCCCTTCGCTTCCACGCCGCTCCCAAGTCACCGCATCTTTCAGCCGGGGCCCGGGGGGCATCAAAGGCTGGAATGCGAAGCATCCCTGGCCCGTGGCACGGCGGCAGCTGCGCGCTAACAGGAGCTGTTGGCGCTGCGCTGGCGCGGAGCCCCCGCTGTCCCCACATCAAGGATGCTGCTGAGAGATGGGGATGCTCCAAAGAGCCGCCTGGCATGAAAAGCCACGAGATCAAAGCTCAGGAGAAAAGGAGATAACTCCCAAAAATGCTGGGTTTTGCAGGGAAAATGCCTGGCTGCCTGTGGGATGAGCGGCCAGGTAATCTCCGAGGGGAGGTGAGGCGCTGAGCAGGTTAAAAAGGAACAGGATTAAAGACCTGGCGGTTTGTCCCTTTGGAAAAAATCCTCGCAGTTCCCCGGGGGATCTCTGGGGAGACCGGGCAGCTGCTGAGATGGGTTAAAATATTCCCTGGGCACACGGGGGGAGTGGCAGCTCCAGCCGTGTCCTGGAAAACCGGCAGCGTTCTGCAGTTCTGTTTCCTGAGCTTGCAGGCTCTGGGGATGCACGGGAGGAGGAGGATCACCTGGAGATGCTGGGCACAGCTCACGGGTCAAGGCAGCAGGCCAGCCCTTCTCCCAGTTTATCCCCTTTAGGTGGCACCTGAATTCCCCCTCCCCTCAGCCCGTCCAGCTGCAGACAGAGACATCACACAGGCTGCTGCTGCCAAGTTTATGGAAGTGAAATAACGCTTAGAAAGGGCTTTAAGAAGATTTTGTGAGGAAAGGGCTCACTTAGGGTTGAAGAATAGCTGGCTGCTCTCGCATGGATGTGGTTTTGCAGGTCTGTACACACATCCCATTGTACACAAAAGCCACTTATTTGTTTAAGGCCGTTGCTGAGTGTATTATGTGACACGGAGCCATCCAGAGAGGCTGCTCCAGCCAGAACTGCAGGCAGAGCAGAGCCTGGACCTGCACTTTAATCCCCTTTCTGCCGTGATTTCCCAATTGCATCAGGAGGAGAAGTCTCCCTGAGCTCGGGGTGTGATAAAACAGCCGCGGCTTTTCCAGGAGCCTTTCCCGGCCCCCCTGGGGGAGAAGCTGCCCCCGCCGCTCCCTGCAGAGCCCGGGAGCTGCGATGCTGCTGAAATGCACTTCGGGGATAAAATGTAGTTGAGGGATCTGTAATGGATCCTGCACTCAAAGCCAATAGAGCATGAGCTCAGCAATCAGTTGGCAGCCCATAAAATCTCCGTTACCTTTCTTTTCTTTTCCTTTTTTTTTTCCTTTATTTTTCTTTTCTTTTCCTTTTTTTTTTTTTTCCTAGGGTTCTTAAAGCTATGCTGTGATGGAAGCTGAAAGATTGGGAATTACAGGAGCAGCTCCAAACTTCTAGCAAAATGGAAATAAAAGTTGCAATTTTCTGTTGGTCTGGGTGACTTCAGTGATGTCCCCACTGTCCCACCCAGGCTGAGCCCAGCCTAAACTCCCGCTCCTGACTTGTGCCTCCTGACCAGCAGTAAAACAACATCACCAGCAGCAATCCCTGGAAGTCTGCTGCTCCAAAAACCTCCTGTATTTATAGATATTTGGAAATGTCTGCTTCCAGATAACGCTGCTTTCCTCGTTTTAAAAACCCTGCCTCAAATAAAGAGCTTCTTTGGGAGCTTTTTAAATGGGGGTTAGTGCTTTAATGCTGCCTTGGTAGCAGAGACCCTTCATGCTCCAGGGCTCCTACAAATAACACATTGACTGTGGCCCCACTTTATATTCTCACTAAATCAAGGTAAAGTTTTTTAAAGCCCAATTCATATTAAAAAATTTTCCTGCGGGTGTGAAGTGATTTTGACAGAGGCGCAGCTCAGGCCCAGAACCCTCCAGACTTGTGGCTTCAGAGCAAAGAAGGGAAAAAATATAGCTTGGGGTGGGGACAGGAGGTAGAAAGAGTTGAGAGGACCCTTTGGTCTTTAATTCATGTCAGAAGAGCCCCAGCTGTCACCCAGCACTTGTCCCAGATTTATGGATCATCTGTTTTGTTAATGCTTGTGGATCTCTTGCTGAACATAACCCTTCTGGAGGGTTTTTTTGCTGATCAAAGGCTGCTCGAGTTATAAATGTCCCTGTGATATCTTGAGGTTTTGCTGAGAAGAAGCTGCATTGATGGGAGGGTTCTGATGAAGCCATATTTCTTCCCTGTATGTCTTCACAAGCTGCACTTTCATTTTCTGTACACTGAACAATCTGTGCTTTAAAAGAAGCAGCTGAGGGATTTCTGGGCTGGATGTGGCCACGTGGAGGGAGGCCGTTTATTCATTGTCAGTTTTACCTGAAATACTCAGCAGCCACTTTTAAATATTTACACCATTTTGTCTTGAATTCTCTCGAAGTGAAGGTTTATGGAGTTTATACCTGTGTGCCTGCAGGTGGAGAAGATTGAAGGTTAAATGTAAATAAAGCAGAGCAGGATCTGAAGCTTGTGTGGCTCATGATGTGATAACTGGCTCTTCACCCCTCTGTGCCAGTTGTTTTCCAGTCTGGGGTTGTTATTTTTATGGAATTAAAGGTTGTTCCTGGATCAGCTGGGCAGGTGTGTCCCCTGCCTCCCTGGATCACCTTGGGGGCTCAGATGAGCTTCTTCCCCTGCACCATTCCAGCAGCAGCTCCTCAGCAGGATCTGACGCTGGGGACTGGAGAAAACAGGGAATTTGGGATTAACTCTCCTCTCTTTCATAAGCATGCTGTGTAAGAGGAAGGAGTTTCATTATTCCTATGGAATTCCATGGGCAATATTGGATTTCTGCCCTCCTGGACAAAGCCCAGAGGAGCCTGGAGCTGAACATTTGCCAGAAGCATCAAAATTCCAAATGAAGTGTCTCACGTGTGGCCGAGCTGAGACAGGATCATTCCCCAGGGAATGGCAGCAGAGAGGGTGAATTTTCAAAGCCTGCCATGCTTTGGCTTGGAAGGGGCCTTAAAGATCATTTAATTCCATTTAATTCCACTCCTGCCAGGAGCAGGAACACCTTCCACTATCCCAGGGTGCTCCAGCCTGGCCGTGGACACTTCCAGGGATGGGGCAGCCACATTTTAGGGATTTTAGGACACATCTGAATTGTTTTAGCTTTAAATGCACCCCTGCCCTAGAGAGACCAAAAGGTTCCTTCAGCTTTTGGATGGGAGCTCTGCCAAGGATGGAGCGAGGCGGGAAGCTAATTAAGCTTTGGGGGCTAATTGGGCACATTCCCATAAGGAACATCCCTCATCCTGGAGGCTGGGGGGATTTGCAACAACACTTGGAGAGTTTCTGGGTGTGGGAGATGACAAAAAAAAAAAAAAATCTGGAATTTTGAAGTGGTTTCAGAGGAGTCATGCCATGGTTTGGCCTGACAGCAGCACAGGTGAGCCTGCTGGAATTGTTTCCCTGGGAATATTCCTGACACAGCAGGGAATGAGCATCCCAAAACAAAAGGAGGAGAGGAGGGGAGGAATACAGTGCCCAAACCACAGAGGGTGCACCAAAATCCAGCCTCAGAGTGCCCTAATTTCAGGTTTATCCTGACACAGGCTTTAGTTTTCTGCTCCTTTTAGAGCCCAAACCGACGGCAGCTCCCAGCCCCCGGCTGGAATACTCGGAAAAGGCCGCGGCATTCCGGGATCCTTGGAGCAAAGGTGTTAATTTTCATCCATTTTTAGCCAGGCATGATTATTGCTGGCCTGGCCATTGCATTTGAAATGCTTTAATTGCTTGAGAACAAACTGTTTTACACAATTCCCACAGCAGCTGAGCGATACTTTGGGAGCCGAACGCTCTGGCAGGGGCCAGGATTATTTTTGTGTGTGAGAAATAAGGAAAGGGGCACAGAGCCCTCCATGAAAAGCTAAAATCATGGCCTGGTGTCCATCCCATCAATTCCTAGGAATTCAAGTAGAATTTCTCTGTTTTAGTACAAATTTGGAGGGTTTATTACAGTATTACAGATTATTTTCCTTTAATTCCAAGTCACATTACACCCAGCCAAGCCTGGTGTCATTTTACAGACATGAAAACATAGAAATTCTCTTCTCAAATTCCCTGTTGTTTATTGGTGAGGATTCTCCTTTCTTTCACAGCAGCAATGGGGAGGAATTCATGGCCTGAGCTGGTTTCATTTATATTATTTATGTTCCTCCTTCAGTGTTTGCTAATCTGAAATCAGATAACGAACTCTGTCCCATCTGATTTAAGGCCATGGATAGATGAGAAAAGAGAAAAAAGCTGCACAATCTGAGCTAATAATTCATAATTAATAAGCTTTGCATATTTCTGGGTTTGGCAACATTCTCAGGGCAGTTCAGAGGTTTCATCCTCTTTTTATTTGTTCCAAATAATGGGATTTTTTTTTTCAGCTTTCTATTGGATTAGACCCTCTGGAAAAAAAAAATTATGTTAAGATGAGCCTGCAGTTTTGCTGTTGTCAGGCTGACAAGAGGAATCCATGGGAGTGTGTGTAGGGATGGATAAAACTGGGATTACATTTGATTTTCTGCATTTCTCACAACGTTATCTGGAAAGCCACGAGCAAACGTTTTAATCTTTTATGCTGAATCAAGAAACTGAATGGGAATGGGGCTTGCTCAGGACACAGAGGGAGCTTCCAGCCCACAGCAAGAAGGTTTGGAGAGTTAAAATGATGCCTTGCTGTACACAGAATTCTGTAAAAATGCCCAGTTCCCTTCAGGGTGAAGTAAAAAATAAACCCATATATTAATTTCTGGTATTAATGCAATATTTCTCCAGGAATATTGCTGGAGCTCCTTTAAAAGAGTATGGAATGGCCCCAAAGTGTGAATTTAAGGTGGGTTTTTAATCTCCTATCCAAAAAGAAACATGAAAAAAAAAAAAAAAAGAACTGAGGAAATGCAGGAATTTTGAAATAAATATCAGAAAATAGAGATTTCAAACTCCAAAGTTTGTTTCTCCTGCAGTGAAAACCACTCTACTTTTCTGGCTGGGTCCAGACTATCTCACAATCAAATTTCCAGGATTTTTCATGGAACTTTTCCAGCCTGGAAGCACAGAGGGAGCATGTAGAGACAGAAAAGGATGGAAGAGGGGTGGTAAATTCCCTAATAAAACTGTCAGTAGGAAAGACCCTTGGAAAGAGCCGGGTTTGTAGCTGTCTCCAGCTACCACATCCCATCTTTTAACAGCAGAAAGAGCTGGGTTTAAAACCCCATTTCTCCTCTGAAAATGTTAAATTTGCTGGCATAAGATGGCAGCTTTTGACATTGGAATATGGGGCCATTCCGTTAGATTTACAGTCTCCAAGTCCATATTCCCTTGAAGATTAAACCTTCATTAAGTTCCCCCCTTTTTTTTCCCCCTTTATTTCCTGCCTGTTGCTCACATCACACTCTGACTTTCATAAGCACTCCTGGGTTTAGTGCTTTAATAAAAACAGCTTTGGTGGAGGTTTAAAGGCCCTTCAGGTCCCCCCAAAACCTGCTGGAAACTCCCCCCTAAATCAGCAATCCAACCTATCCCCTCATCTCCCACCACACATCTCCATCAAGGCTCATCCAGAAGCACTCAGCCAGGAATTTCAGCAACCACACCAACTTTTCTCTTTGTCTCTCCCTTCTTTTAGGATTTTTTTATTATTATTATTATTATTTTATTTTTTACTTTTCCTTTCCCCCCATTGTTATGACTAGACAGAGGATCCTACTGAGCGCATTAGCCAGGCTCCGGCTCTGGACACCTACTGCTGGGAATGCCATTGCTCCCTGCCTGGAGAGGGCTGAGCCCTCCTCTCCTGCCCCCCTGAACCCCTCTCCCTGGCCATATTTCTGCCCCAGGAATACTTTGCTGGCAGCTCCAGCCAGGCAGCGTTGGAGAGCTGCGGTAGTTTGTTGTCAAAATGAAAAATGGTTCAGTGCAAAAGGTCCCGGCGCTGGGATGCGAACAATCAAGGAACACTAAGTCAAGCGTTTGACAAGGAACTTTGGTCTTGCTGTTAAATACCACTTAATATTGTCCTGCCCGATAATCCCCGCTGTTTAACAACCCTGGAATCGCGGCTCGGGGATGGCATCCCGCCTTTCCTGAGGGGAAAAAGCCGGCCAGATGTCAGGGCTGTGCCGGCGAGGGGAACGATGGGGCTGTTGATAGCCGGGGGAAATTGAGATGTTGTTGCCAAAAGGAGACAATCGCAGGCGCGTTGTGGTCTCGGTTCTGCCTTGGGGTTTGTGTGCAGAACGTTGCAGGTCCAGCTGAGGGTGGTTAGAGGTGGAAAGGGAGGAATTTCCAGCCCTCGTGGAAGCTGCTGTGCACCGGGAACAACCTCGGAGCATCCCGGATTTTATTTGGAGAGGGACTGGAAAATTTTGCTGTTATCACCTCGATCTGCACAGCTTCATCTCAAAAAGTCCTTCCCCGTGGGACAGGCTGTCTTTTCCAGTGAAGATTTGTTGCCTTCAGGCCGTGACCTCTCCTGTGTCCCTGCTCTGACTGGTCCTGCTCAGATAAACCTCAGATTTTGGGGACATTTTCCTCCTTCCCTTTCAGCCCCTGGTCCCCATCCATCCCACCTCCTTTCTCAGTTTTGATGTGTCTTTTTGGTTGGTTGGGTTCTTTCCATAACTTATTTTTATTTTTCCTTTTGATTTGAATATTTTTTATTTAATCTTTGCCAATAGGAACCTTTCCTTTTGTGAGTTTGGTCCCGTTCTGAATCTCAAATTCTGCATCACAAATTGGGAGCAGTGTGAAGAGATTCCTCACAAAGGTGTCAGAGGATGAACAGATTGTTGACCTGAAAATCCAGAGGACATTCCTTCACTTTAGCTTGGCTACAAATCCCAGCTGGAGCCAGGAATAATCATAATCACAGTGGAAGGGGGGAAAAAAAGTAATAAATAGTCAGGCTGTAGGAAAGTTAATGAGCAAATCCAAGCATTGTTACTGATCTTTAATTTCCAGCCAGGAGTTCCAGGGTCACAAACAGTTTAAAGTGAACATTTTTGGCCGGAAATGTTGAGGACTCCCCAAGCCTGGCAGTGCCCAGGGCCAGGTTGGAGCGCCCTGGGATGGTGGAAGGTGTCCCTGCCCTTGGAGGGGTGGCACTGGCTCACCCAAAGCATTCCATGAATTTGGGGACAATTATTTCGGAATTTCCGGAAGGAGAAGCCCGAGCAATCTGGGAAGAGCTTCAAGAGCTTTGGAGAAAAGAGTGGAGACCTGACCCAGCTCAGCCTTGGTGACACCTCTGGGACAGTGTCCTGTGGCCCAGGGGAGAGAGGCAGGGCTGGGCCTGGCACTTTTCCCAATCCTGGGGATTGTTCCTGCCCCGGGAGCTGTCCTGGCTGTGTTTGCAGCCCCAGCTGAACTCATCATCCCCACGAGGGCAGGCAGGGCTGGGAGAGGTGATGCTGGCAAATATTTTCCTTCCCTTGATGTGTCAGCAGGGCTCTGACAGGTGCCCTTAGGAAAACACATCCCACATTTGGGAGCACTCAACACCCCCCAGGGCCACCCTGCTGCACGCCTGAGGGGTCCAAGGGCAAACACAGCCCCTGCCCCCGGGCTGGAGGCTGCAGAGGGCCGGGGAGAAGGTGGTTGGAGCTGGGAGAAGCTGGAAAAGCAGCCCAGAAGGGTCAAAGTGATGCAGAAAGGGAATTTTCTGTGGGATGGGGATGGACAGAACCTGCCTGGGAGGGGAGGTTCTCAGCCTGGAGCTGAGCTGGCTGCAGGAGCTGAAGGCAAAGCTTTGGGAAGTGGGGGGAATTCAGAGTCCAGGATTGTCCTGGAGAGGGAATTGCCACCAGCCAGGGGACAAGAGCACAGAGACCCTGACACTGTCCCCAGACCCATGCTCCAGAGAGCTGCCATTCTCTTTAAAAAGACTAAAAATACATTCCCATCACAGGAAGAAATTAATTCCAAATTTCCTAACTTAATTTAATTCATTGTTAAAATTATATTATTAAAAGATAATCAGTTGAATTGCCATTGTTGTTATTCATTTTAAACCAACCAGTGATTCATTTAGAAACTAAAAATAGAGAAATCATTGCAGAAATCATTTAAAAGACATGAGGTTTGGGGGTTTGATGTGGGAAGAAGGAAAAGTGGGAATGGGGTGTGGAGCTGGGATCTCTCTCTTTTAGCTGGATTTGCAGCTGGGCAGCTCTTGGAAGGGTTTTCACAGGGAAAACTCCATCCTGCCAGGACCTGAGCGAGGCTTTGGGTGGGATGAGGTGTCCCTGTGACATCACAGGAGTTCCTGCCAGGACCTGAGTGATGTTTTGGGTGGGATGAGGTGTCCCTGTGACATTGACAGGTATTTCTGGTAACTCAGCCTGGCCTGCAGAGCTGGATTCTCCAGCTTTCCCATCACACAGGAGCTGGAAGGGTAGGACAAGCAACCCCAGTGGCATTTTTAGGACTTTTTAGCAGATAATTCCCTAAATAGGCACTTTCAACAGCCAGAGGAGTAAAAAAACCTCCTTAAACTACTGAAGGTGAAACTCCAAAATCCCCTGGGGTGTCTCCAGCCCCAGGAGAGGCCGGCATTTGGGATCAGCCTGTGGCTGGAAAGGCCCAGGGGTGCTCTAGGCAGGCACAAACATCCATCCCCATTTTTCCCAGGACTTCCCAGGAATGGATGTGCTATCAGCAGCTCCAGGGTTATTAATGGGGCATGGTCACGAGCCAGTGGAAATGTCTTGCACCGGAGTAAAAAATGAGGTTTTCCAGGATCACTCTGGATCTCAGCCCAAGGCTTTGCCTTTTGGGTTGTCCAATAAAGGTCCTGTGGTTGTTTCCCTCTCGTTTCCATCATTAGCCATGGAAATTTCTGGATGTCGAGGCCGTGGGCAGCCAGGGTGGAGTGGAACTTTGTCCTCAATTCTGCTCCATCAGGCTCTAATCTAACAGAGTTTGCTCTTGAGGAATGCTTTGCAAAATTCTTGTGGTCTAAGAGTAGAAAACAGTAAATCAGAGTTCTGGGCTCCTGCACTCCAACTATTCTGTCTTCTAATATTTCTCAAAAAAAAAATTACAGATAATTATCTTGTTATATACTTTCTCAATTAAAAAAAAAAAAAAAAAAAAGTCAAGATTTATTTCTGGACCCTTCCAAATTCTTCTTCATTGTCTGGGAAGTTCCCTGCTCTTCTTTTCCATCTGGCCCGGTGACTTGAGGAAAAGCACTCAGCTCATTTTTAGCCGTCAGCTTTTCAGCCTCAAGGAAAGCGATTGGATCTTTCTCAAAAATGATAGGAAAACCCCAGAGTTTGCTGGAATCAAATCCTCAGCCCTGTGGTCGGAAAGGAACGACTTTCTCTCATCTTCTTCTGAAAGTTATGGGCTCTAATGGGCTCTCTAAATCCTCTTCCCTGAATATCCATTTCCAGCCAGCAATCCGGGATGAGATCCCAACTGGAACCCGGCGGCTTGGGAGACTGGGAGCAGATTGAGTCACCCAAATCACTCTGCACCTTGGGCTTTTCCTGCACTGCACCAACAAATCTAAACCTTATTATCCTGAGCTGCTTCCTGAGCTGGCTCCTTTCCAGGCCCTTTCCTTGCCAAAATCTCCGGCTGTCTGTGGGGACACTCTCCGTGTTTGCGCTTCCTGCGCTGGAGTTAATGGGACCCACCTGGCCTGCCTTGGAGATGAGTCAGCAGAAGAGTCCAGATTTTAGGAATCCTCCTTGGAAGTAGCACAGGCTCCATCCCAGGGAAGTCAGGCCCGATGTCACGGAGGCTGAGAATCGCGTTTGGAGCAGGATGGCTCCACTTGGAGAGGCAAATTCCTGATGGGGAGCCCAAACACACCCCTGAGAATCCCTGTGTGCACTGCAGGAGTCAGGAATCTTCCCAGGAATATCCCAGAGTGTTTCAGGAGGAGTTTTAGGTAAAGGACTGACTGCAGCAGAGGTGGGAGTGGAGGGAAACTCCTCATTCTCACAGCAACTCCTGCCTTGCAAAATCCCCTCTGCTCCAGCCTCCAGCACAGCTCCAACCACTCCAGGGGAAAGAAGAGGGACAGACAGGCTTGGAGAACCCCCAGCAAAGCCTTGTGCTGGTGGATATTGTGGATAAATGTCCGCCACCAGCAGCTTGCTGAGGTTTTGTTGGGAATTATAACCTTTGTCTCTTCCCAGGGACATGGATCCACCCCAGCCCAGGCACTGAGCAGCAGCAATCTCTCATTCCTGCTCCTTCCTCTCTTCCCCCTGGAAATTGAAATGCTCAGGCTGAGCCAAGAGGAGGTGAAACTCTTCAAAAAGTGCATTTGTGGTTTGCAGAGAATTCCCTCCATCAGTGTTCCATGTTTTGGAGGGAGGAGAAAAAAATAAGTGAGGGGGAGAGGATTCCTTGGAGGCAGCAGGAGTTTCACCCCCAGGGAAGGGAACTTCCCTGGGAGGGGGAATTACAAACTGGAGAAGGGGATTGATAGGGAATTGTCAATCCCACTCCAAAGCAGATCCCAAAACCAGACAGATCTTTGGGCAAATGGGGGCTCTGGGAAGGGGATGGGATAATGGGATGGGACAGCTCAATCTGAGTGTGCCCTCAGGGGCTGCCCTGCTTGGGAAGCTGAAGTCCTGAATTCTCTGCATCCATCCCAAGCATTTCCCTGAGGGAAGCCCACAAGAAAGATGGAGAGAGGCTTTTCTCCAGGGCCTGGAGTGCAGGACAAGGGGGAATGGCTTCAAACTGACAGAGAGTAGGATTAGATGAAATCTCAGGAAGAAATTTCTCCCTGTGAGGGTGGGGAGACCCTGGAAGAGAATTCCCAGAGCAGCTGTGGCTGCCCCTGGATCCCTGGCAGTGCCCAAGGCCAGGCTGGACAGGGCTTGGAGCAGCCTGGGACAGTGAGAGGTGTCCCTGCCATGGCAGGGGTGGGATGAGATGATCTTTAAGGTCCCTTCCCACCCAAACCATTCCATGACTCTGTAATTCCATGACTGGAACAGTTTTGGGATCTGTCCATGGCTTCTGTGCCTGCCAGGTGGGATAAGGACATCCTGAGGTGGGGACAGAGAGGAGCTGTGTCACACCTGACCTGGGCACCTGAGGGACAGAAGGGTTCTGAGGATCCCATCAACTTCAAAAACTAATTAACCTGTCTAATTGTGGACTAACTAAGGCAGAGAGGAGCTTTGCTCTCAGGGGAGTGATGCACTCAGCCAGGCCCTGAAGTCAGCAGCAGGAGCAGGTGGATACTCCTGCCTGTGCAGCCAGGCTGGAGCACTCCCTTCAGGGTGTTTTTCTCTCTATCTGCCAAATTAGCAAAAAAATCCTGTTCAGTTTGTAGCAGGGATTGTCCACCCGTGTCCTGGAGGGAACCATCCATGAATAAATTGAAATTAATAAATGTGTGTGCAGTTTTCACTTTGCCCTTAATGGAGATTCACATTTTCAGGGTGGGTGTATTTTATTTTTTTTAAGGTTTGTGCTGAAATGAAAAATACTTTTGTGCCCTTAATTTCAAGGCAGCAACATTTCCACCTTCACCTGGGAAGAGCACAAGACTCCAGCCTGGTTACACAGCCAGCCCCACGTACAGATTTCCAGACAAATCCTCACTTCTAATTAAAATAAACAATGGATTCCTCAGAGCTACGAGATCTTCAATAAAATTAAAAAAAAAAAAAAAAAAAAAAAGAGAGAGTGAGGGAAGATAATAGCTTAATTAATAGACTCTGGCAGCTTCCCAAAGTACACTGTGGCAGTTGGAGGGTGGGAGCCGGGATGTGGGAGAGCCAAATCCCTCAGGATGGGTCTTGCAGGGAAATGCCAGCGATGCTTCAGTGAGCACCATCAGGTGTCTGGGCAGGGCCAGGGAGCCTGGATGCGCTCCCCTTCCCCCCTGGAACGGATCCCAGCCCCGGGAGAGCCAAACCCCCTTTGTGCCGGGAGGGAAGGGCAGGGCGGCTGCGGGGTCAGGGGCTGCCACGGGCCGGGACACGCCGGGCTCAGGAAGGAGCTGCCACCGCCGAGGGGCTCGGGGCAGGAGGTGTCACATCCACTTCCACCTTGCTCAGGTATCAGCCGCTGCCTTCCAATGAAAATATTTTCCCTTTGGATTTCCAGAGGCGTGCCTGGTGCCAGCAGCATCGCGGCTGCGGGGAGCCGAGGCTTTTCCCTGGAAGGAGGAGGTGGGAGTGGATGGCAAAACACCCAAACGCTCCCCTCCCCTCTCCCTGCTCCTCGTGGATCTGTCTGGGGGAGTTTCCCCCACCCTGGTGGAACTCTTGGTGCTTCAAGAGCCTGAGGTTGCCAGAAAATTTCTTATTCCTCCTCCTTATCCTTCCCCACTCTCCCTAAATCAGTCCAGGTTTCTTCCAGCCACGTCTCACCTGTGCCTGCCTTGCTCTGGGGCTGATTTTTGGCCAGATAATGCATTCCCAGCACCCTAAATTGAACCGCGGCAGGACCAGCGTGCGGAATTCCAGCCAGGGAGAGGCTGTCGCTCCCATCCCCTGCTCCAGGGCAGCTCCTGTCATTCCAGCCCTGGCAGTTTGAAAAGCTCCGTGTGCTCCTCGCTGCTGAGCTCGGGTTTGAAGGAGCAGCCTGCGAGGTGTTCTGCTGCTCCAGGAGCGGGCACTCCCCCGGGAGCTGGTTTTGGGGGATCTCTCCCTGCTGCAGTGCAGGAACCAGAGCCCGGTGGTGATTCCTGCACGGGGAGGGTGGAAGGGAGTTAATGATTCTTCAAGGGCACAGCAGAGCCAGGTGTGTCTGCTTTCCCCAGGGCCTGATTATCTCCTGATAACCACATCCTCCCCAGCTGATTTGCTGCTGTGTTTTCCCAGCTTTCAGTACAAAGGGATGATTTAGATAAACCAAATTGACCAGAAAATTTACCAAGTGAATCCCCTTTTTAAGAACACCGGGCAGCCAGGCTCAGAGAGGGCTGCAAAATGGAATATTTTGAATTTTATATTTTGAATTTTCACCGTGGGTGTCATCGCCACTGCGGCCTTATGAACGTGCAGCTAGATCAGCCTTGGGCTGGTTGACATCCAGAGGGGGTTCAGGAGATGGGGAGGGGCAGAAATGTCAAAATGAACAAAAAATAGAGTTTGTGCATTCCTGGAGCTGCTGCCACCTGTCCCACGGAGGTGGTTTAAGGTGGCTCAGCATTCCCAGCCCCAGAGCACTGCTCTGCTCTGCCAGGATCAGCACTGGGTGCCCTGTCCTGAGCTCTGCTCTGTCCCTGTCACCTGTTTCACCCCTGAGCTCTATTCTGTCCCTGTCACCTGTTTGATCCCTGAGCTCTATTCTGTCCCTGTCACCTGTTTCACCCCTGAGCTCTGTTCTGTCCCTGTCACCTGTTTTATCCCTAATTTTGTTTTTGTCCCTGTCACCTGTTTTATCCCTGTGCTCCATCACCTGGAGCTCCCCCTTCACCCACAAGGACCACTCACCACCTGTAAAATTGGACTTTTCTGCACTTCATGGTTTCAGTTTGGGGAAGTGTTGGTGCAGACTAAATACCAGCTCAAGGAGAAAGGATGGATCAGACACCAGGCCCTGGTGCTGGAATCCCAAAGTGACATCCTGGGAATCAGTGTGTCTCTGCCCATCACTGCTCAGGATGCCTGAACTCCTAGAATTGGGGAATCCCGGACTGGTTTGGGTTGGAAGGGACCTCAGAGCTCATCCAGTGCCACCCCACTGTGGCAGGGACACCTCCCACTGTCCCAGGCTGCTCTGAGCCCTGTCCAGCCTGGCCTGGGGCACTGCCAGGGATCCAAGGGCAGCCACAGTGAATCTGGGAATTCATCCCAGCCCCTCCCCGCCCTCAGAGGGAAGAATTCCTCCCCCTATCCCATCTCACCCTCCCCTCTGGCTGTTTAAATCTGCTGCCCCTTGTCCTGTCCCTGCCTGCCCACACAAAAATTCCCTCTCCCTCCTTTTTTTAGGGCCCCTGAAGGCCCTGCAAGGTCACAGTGGGGTTTCCCTGGAATCTCCTCTCCCCCACAAGTGCCAGAGCTCCCCAAGCTCTGCATTTTTGGTGCAGCCCAAACCCTTTCCACCCTGTGCTCGGCACCTCGGCACAGCATCCCTACAAATCCCTGCTGCTCCTGGGGCTGGAGGCGTGTCCCTGTGCCAGCCCCGTGTCCCTGTGCCATTCCCTGTGCCATTCCTGTGCCAGCCCCGTGTCCCTGTGCCGTTCCATGTCATCCCCGTGTCCCTGTGCCATCCCCGTGTCCCTGTGCCATCCCAGTGTCTCTGTGCCATTCCCTGTGCCATTCCCATTCCCTGTGTGATCCCTGTGTCCCTGTGCCATCCCTGTGTCCCTGTGCCATCCCAGTGTCTCTGTGCCATTCCCTGTGCCATTCCTGTGCCATCCCTGTGTCCCTGTGCCATCCCTGTGTCCCTGTGCCATTCCCTGTGCCACCCCCGTGTCCCTGTGCCATTCCCTGTGTCCCTGTGCCATTC
>VZUI01094482.1:0-84699 GCA_013401135.1 Cettia cetti
CCCTTCCCTTCCCTTCCCTTCCCTTCCCTTCCCTTCCCTTCCCTTCCCTTCCCTTCCCTTCCCTTCCCTTCCCGACAAACACCAGCTCTGCTAAGTCCCAAACCTCCTGTCTCAGAGCGGTTCTGAGCTAATCCCACTGAACCCGAGGGAGCCTCCAGAGGCTGGCAGTGCCCGGTGCTGGGATGCTGATGTCCTACCTGTGCCCTGCCCCTCGCACAGGGTGTCCCCAAATAAAGCCTGCACGCTGTAGACTAGAGAGCTTATCAGTGGGAAGGTTTATAAACCACCGGGTTTATAACCTCCTAAGGGACCTGAGAGTGTGTTTGAAACTGTGATGGAATGGATCCATGGTCAAAACACCACCTGGAACGAACCACAGCCCAGCCTTCGGGACACCCAAACACTATGCAAATTGAAGTTCCCTCCACCAAGAGGAGCAAAGGGCTCTCACACCTCTGCACTGATAGCTATCATTGCTCAGTGCCCTCCAGGACAGCAATAGCTGGGGACAAATTAAACCAAAAACCCCATGGTTGAAATACAAATGAGGCAAAAAATGCCTTCACCCAACCAAGAGAGCTCTTTCTGCCCAACTGGGCCGGATACACAGATTGTGAACAAACAGGATAGAATGTCTTCTGCCTTTTGTGAAATGAAAAGAAATGAAAGGATCTAAGGTTTCAGGTCACTGATCCCTCTCTTCCCTATCTGTACCATTTATCAGAGGTAGAATATAAAGGTTCCAGGTCCTTTTTTTTTTTTTTCTTTTTTTTTTTGGTCAGCACTTTAATGGTTGTTTTTTCTCTTTCACCCTTTCATTTTCTGAATGAAAGGACCACTTAGGAACCTGTAAAGTAATAATAAGCTTATAATAGGAATATTGTTTTTCTGGGCCAGTGCAAATTCTTTCTCAATAGGTTGAAGAGATTAAAGTAAAAATGCAATTTGTAAATAGATCAGTCCTTTAATTAGTTTATAGTCCGTTAAGAGATAATATTTTGCTCACACAGATAATCTGTTATCTAAAGATCTGAGTACTTTAGGAACATCAATTAAGCCTTAAAAAAAAACAACCTTGGGAGATAGGTAAGTGTATTTAGATTAATTAGTGTTGCTGTTAGCAGCAGGCATCATTATTAGATTTAATTTAGTCCAATAATTGACTTATCTGTTAATGGATTCTAATTCATCTGAGAAGGGATCAAATCCATCTGATTAAAAGAATTACATCGACTCAATTAATTCTATTAACTTACTTAATTTGCCATTTAATATTCTGACACATGGGACCAGATCTTGGCCCCAAAGAATTCTTAAACCAAAAATTACACACCAGAATTATTATGACAGCAGAATTATGCACTGCAGAAGCATGCATTTTGCCTCACGCATGGCATTTGCACACCTGGATAAAACAGTCAAGGGGGATTCCTGCGGCCGGATCCCCCAGCCCTGCAGCAGCGTTCCTCCCTGAGCCAGGGCTGGCTGCTCATTCTGCTGTGCTTGGAGTGGCTGCTTGGAAAGGAGCAGTTCCCTGCCTGAGCTCTGCCACCTCCCCTCTGTTCTGGGCATTCTCTGCAACCAAGAGGTGAGAAGTTTTGCAGAAGTCAATAAACCTTGCAATAAAAGTAACCTCCCTTCAAAGGCAGGACAACACTCCCATTTGGAAGCTGGATATGTAAAAAAAAAAAAAAAAAAAAAAAAAAAAGGCATCTGGACATGGTTGTGAATGTAAGGGAAGAAGGGAAAGAGGTGTTAAAAGATTATTTGCTGCGCTATCCTGAAAATGGGATGGTGCTAATGAGCTGGTGACGAGCACCAGGGACCTTTACCCTGATAGAGCTTCCCACGAGAACCCTGAGTCGGCGTGACTCTTGCCTGATGTCACCTTCTCCTAACTACACCGGTGTGTTAAGAGGATTCACGGCTGGAGCCAGCCCACGGGCACCTTTTCCCACGTCTCTTGCTTTTCTCAGACATTTCTCAGACATTTCTCAGACGTGCTTGTCCTCCCAAAGCCTTTCCTAAACTGCAATCCTCAAGCCACCAACCCACGTCAACCTCGCCGTGCGCTCCCGCAGCAGGGCCGGGCAGGAGCACGGTGCCATCAGCGGGGATGGCATCTGAGTCCAGCGGAGCCCGGCTCTGTCACACCGTGCCAGCACGGACAGGGAGGCAGCCAGAGAGGGCAGGAAAGGGAAAGGGCAGCCGTCTGCTGCGTGGGAGGAGAGGTGTCCTCCTCCAGATGCAGACCTGACCGGCAAGACGGAGATGTGGATCCAAAGTTTGCAAGTGTTGAGATCCCCAGACTCCCTTTAAGCCTCTCTCTGGTCTTGATCAAAGGTTACTCCATAATAATGCCTCAGGGGGAGGGGTTCCTGGCACATAATGAACCCTGTGTCATTGCTTTTGTGTCCAGGTTGGGCTGTAACACAGATGGTTCTCACTCCAGTAACTCCGACATCTCTTCCCCCCTCCATTATCCCAGACAGGAGCTTTGCGGGCCCGGCCCGGCCCGCCGTGCCCCACCTCACTGTCTCCCCGATTATCATGCTCCGAGTATTCCGTGCCAAGGACCAAGAGCAGATTTCCATAACCTTTCACAGGGCTGGGAGAGAGAAGGCTCCGCAGCCTCGGCGCGTCGGCTGAGGAGGTTCCGGGGACGGAGCCGGGCGGGGTCTGTGGGTGCAGGCAAACAACGCACGGCCGGAGCACTCCGGCAGCCGCGAGCAGGGTCTGGAGGCAGGCAGGGATGGGGGAGTGGGCTTTGGAGGCAGGCTGCGATGCAGGAGCTCCCGGCCGGGAATCTCGGGCTCTGCCATGGCAGCACCGCCTCGGCCACGAGCACGCTCCCGCACGCGCGTTTGTTGTTCAGACACAATTGCATATGTATGAAGGGGACAAGATGGGCTTTGACACATAAATTAACACTTGTCAGCTGCTCCCGGGAACACTTCCCTGCTGCACCCACTGTAAATGCCGCCTTCTTTCACCGAAACGGAAACTCTATCACGGCATCTGACAGCCACCGCGGGCAGGAGCCGTCCCTTGGGCGGCGGCGGCAGCGCCCAGCCACTCGTTTGCACATCAGAGCTCAGGAAGATGAACGCCATAAAATGACACAATAACTAGCAGCCAAATGGCACTTCTCACTCCTTTAATATCTGGAGATTTGGGAATGACAAAGGACAAGGTGGATGAGACCTCAGGGCAGGGCTTTCTCAGAGAGGGGCTGACCACACCCGAGTGCTTTGGCGGGTCACTTCCTACCTGACAGGTGCTCTCTGGCTGGTGCTTCCCGTACGCACCGGGCTGCACATCCCAAACACGAGCAGCACCAGTGTTCTCAACAGCCCTAAAATCCTCACAACAGCCAACGAGAATGAAAGCATCTCAGCAGCAACCATCTCAAAATGAACCAGAATTACAGCATTTTCCAAAACTTTCAAAGTCTACTTTCAATTCAAACCAAATATCCCACCAACTGAAAAGATGAGAGTGATTCATTCAAACACTGGACTCACCCAAACACAAGCCCAAGAGTTCATGGGGAAAGGACTTCCCCAACCACCAATTTAGGTATCATCTATGGATTGCAGTAAACATACTGTGAGCTCATGGCTTGGGCAGAAAGACATTCTTCTCTTTAACCATATACTAATAAATTGGGGCATAGCAGTACTGTGGGAACTGCCCACAGCTGGGAGGCAGCACCAGCAAAACAAATCTCATGTTCTTAACCTGGAAGGAGTTTTTTCCCTTTTATTTTTTAATAAATATTTGTATTTTTTAATAAATATTTTTATTGCTCTTATTATTTTTCTCCCAAGAGGTTCTTAGAACAACACCCTGGATTAAAGCCTTTGACCTGAAGTCTAGGGGATCCCAGTAAATATTCTTACCATATTTATCTCCATCTTCTCCTTTGGCACTGATCCTCCTGCCGAGCACTTGGATGTGCTTCCCACTTGTCCTGCTGTAGAGCTGATAGAGCCGAAGCTGCTTCCTGCTCACATCGTCCCTCGCCCGTGTCTGGTTCTCCACGTGTATCCGAAAATCCACATTCTCCTCAGCAGCAAACATCTGAGATGGGTGGGGAGTGGGGAGAGAGAACAGAGCACACCATGAGCACAGCAAGGCTCCAGGGCAGAGGGGCTGCACACCATCCTGCCAAGGGCACTGGGGGACTCAGCTCTGGCTGCCCTCCACTTGGCAGTGGTGTCAGGCACTTGTGACACCGAGATTCTACCCAGAGCTGGCTCTCCATAGTAAACCACTGGAGGGGTTTCAATAAAACTGGGGGGGGGGGGGGGGGGGGGTTAAAGAAAACTTCTGCTCGTCCCTGCTTTGATTTAATCCTGGTCAGCCACGTTGACCATAAATTAGGCCCTCCACTGCATATGCACATCCTCTACTAGGTTAGATGGGTACAAACTGGAGAGTGGGGACAGCCAACCCCTTCTCAGAGATTAGGTACGTCACCTTCAGCAGCTGCAGGGATTCTCTGGGTTAACTGCAGAGAGAAGTCAAGGGAAAAACTCTTTGTGCTGCCCTTAGCAGACTGCACTTGAACTTCACACTGGCATAAATTCCACTACAATAGAAGTGTCACTTGTATTCTCTTCATCTTAACTGTTTGGCCAGCTCTACTCTGCAGTGAAACCACCTCATGGTCAGCATCCATGCATGTGTTTCTGTCCACCTCAACAAGGCTACAGGAGATTTCTCTAGGGGAGAGATCACGAGGAGTGGTGAGAGTCAAACCAGCTTTTCCACCAGTGGCTGTGATCAGCAGGGGTCTGACAGCCTCAGCCACATCATCTGTTTGTTCTGGCCAAAGGAGTAAATTAACCCTTAGTTCACTACAGCTTAAAATATTACCATAAACTTTTTGTTTCATTTCCTATTTTAAGTATTCCCAAGAAATACCAAAGGAATCCCACTTTTACTTCCAAAGAGTCGCCCTGACTTGCCCTGACCTGACAGCACCAATGTTCTCAAGATGCCCTCCCAAGGGGGAGACTGGGCAGCATGCACCCAAAAAGCTCTTCACACCCAAACAATAGGAAAGCCCCAAAATTGCTCCACAATCTGTCCATCAGTCCTCTGTGGAGCATTTACATCACAACATCCACACTGTCCGCTCCAAACTCACAGACGAGCAACATTATGGTGTCAGACTCCCTATACAGACAATAAATGACTTAGAAACATGGCCTGCAAGCACAAGTGTTCTGATGTATCAGTGTGGGGAGGGAACTGGTAATGAAAATGAAAAAAGTCAATAAATCCTTGTTCAGATCCACTCCAGACTAAAACATGTACAGAAAGTGGCCACAACACACCAAGTAGCCCCACTTCAGCCTCCTGCACGTCATCTCATACCAGCAAATACTGCGAAGCCTGAAAGTCAAAACTTCAATAGAACTTTGCAGCATTCCCAGTTATCTAGGGGACACCCAGGCCTGCAGCAGGAAGAAAACCTCAGGCATGCAGTGCTGCTGACCTTCAGAAAGCACCCTGAGCGAAAGCGCAAGCTCAGCACAGCAGCAACATCAGTGAGGTGCCCAGCACTGCTGCGGGACTGCCTTTGGTGCTGTTACTAAAAGCTGGTACTCTGGTATTTGACATTTTGAGGAGAAAGTGATTCAGCTCTGATTTTGCTGTCAGAAGCCCATAGGGAGCTGAAGGCACAGGCACAGGCTGGGCAGGGAGACTCAGAGCAATGCTGGGACATTCACAGCAATATCAGAGGTGACGGATGGGGGTCACAATATTTCTCACTCTCAGAAAGCAGCACAGCCAGGAACTGTGACCCAGTGCTGGGGATATGAGAGGAGGAGCATCCCTGGCCAGAGGGCATGGCAGAGTGCCACAGCAGGATGCTGACAGAGCTCTGGCCAGCACAGACCTGGGCTCTGCTTGCCCTGTGCTCCCCAGGCACCACAGCTACCCCTGAGCACAGCAGGCAGGATTTTGAAAGAAATAATATTAATTTATTTTTCTCCTTGCTACATCTTTTCTTGCTTTCTTTTCAAATGCCATTGTTGCAAAGGATTCTAAACTACCAAACCCAAAGATGTTCCAGTCATGCTGACAATCTGCCTTGTGCCCACAAAGCAAGGCTATTTGCAGCTAAAATTTTAGCTCCATCATTTTAAGATTTAAAACAGATTTCAAATCAAGATGACATCGTTACATTGCTTTCACCACATGTTAATGAATTTCACATTTTTCTAGGAAAAAAAACCAAAAACAGGTGGGATTTGAAGTGGGGGGAAGGGCAGGTTGCTTTGCTTTTTTGGAAACTCCCAACAGAAAATGAAGTCTGTTTTCCAAAATATGTTTTAATTCTCTTCTAATTGTCTCTGGAGCACTCACACTGCCGAGGCCCCAGCCTGTAGCTGCAGTGCCTTTCTGGGCTTAGAGCACCCATGGAGCATCCTGCACAGTGCTCAGCTCCAACATGTCACCAACACACCTATGCACCTTTGTCACCTCTGCCCTGGCTAAGATTAGCTAATTAAGCACCCCTTCCCTTTGTGAGGAGGGCACCAGCAGCACCGGGGGTGACATCTCCTCCTCCCCCATCCAAGGAGCTGGCTGGTATCACCCTCAGCCAAGCCCTGAAGTAGCTGATGCAGGAATCAGCAGGTGATGCTGACCCCGAAATACAGTCATCCCTCCAGTACTTCCCTAGGAAGTGCCCAGTTCTGACTCAGGGCAAAAATCCTGGAGGAGGAACACACCACAAGTTCCCCTTGCAGTTGAGCTGTCCCCTGGCCAGAAGCCGTGGTCAGAGCAGCAGTGAAACCACCCGGATTTTGCTGCCTGCTTAAAGATAAGCTCACACAACCACCCTGTGGAAACAGAATGCTCTGCTGGAGGGTGGCCAAAGGGAATTAACCGTGCCAGCCTGGACTGCATCTGGCTTGCAGCACAGAATATCAGCACCCAGAAATAAAGTTTCATGCAGTGTTGATTTCATGAGATAAAACCTGTTTGATGATTGCTGAAATCCACTCTCACAGGACCCCTTCCCTACAGGGTCCACTCCCTCAAGCAGCAAACCTCTCTGAGATAAGGCCTCAAGCAGCAAACCTCTCTGAGATAAGGAAGTCCATGTCTATGTACCATAAGAGAGACTCTTCTATAAATCTCATAAAAATTAGTAATATATGTCTCCTTTGGCAACTGATTGCCAACACTCAGTCAGGGAGGTCACCTGAAACCAAGTACATCTACCCCAAATACACTTGAACACAGAAATGTCTTTAAGTCCCTGAAAGTGAAGGGCTTTCACTCCTGTTCACCAAAGCTAGTTCTCCTTTTTTGTTTTCACTATAGAAATGCTAACACTGCACATAAACGTGTCATACACAAAGTGAGAGCCCTTTTTGCCTTTCAGTCTGATCATCCACACCTCCATGTAGGCAGCAAAACAGACCCTGGGTCCAGAGCTCCACACAACAGGTCCCTGAAGGGAAGGGCTGCTTGCACTTCCTAGCTCCTGGGCAGCACTGTGGCACACAGGAGACAGGACTCCTCCAGGGATTTGGGGTTGTATTATGGTCTGTCTGGCATCTCTCCAAGTGGTATGGGCCACTGTCTGTGCATGCCGATTTCAGCATCTCAGAATAGTGGTTTCATATAACTCCATCTCATTCTTTGCCAACATTTTATAACCTGCAAAATCCCAGTTGTTAAATCAGAGCATTGAGTTTGGTTTCATTTTCACTCTCTCTCTCTCTCTTTTTCTTTTCCATCAGTTCCTTATCCATTTATTATTTATTTGTCACTACACCTTTCAGTTATAATATACAGCTACAAATACCATTGGCTATCCAGAGTTTATGCAAAGGAATAAACAGCACTAATTTTAAAAACAACCATCACCTCAAGCCCCAGAAGCAACAGAAATGCCTCACTCCTGAAAAGAAGCTGCTCTCACTCATCTGTTATCCTTGCCCAATTGTTCAAGGTGGAGCATTCAATCCTACCTCCTTTCCCAACAGCCAAAGGAACCAGAAACGACATCTGTCTTCTAGTGAGTCCACAACAGGAGATTTTCATGTGCTTTTTTGCCAAATGATTCTCAAATAAGAGTGGATTTTATTTTAAATGGCTTTACAACAGTCCTTCAGCTTAAAGAATGACTCCCCTCTTTGTTAAATCCCAGATGGAGGGTGAGAGAAAGACCATTTTGCTGATGCAGCCTAAGGTTTCACTGTGAATTAATCCAAGAAAAGCTCAGGAACAGCAAAAGCCTCCAAGAGCAGCAGTGTGATGTCAGCCCTGTATAGTCTCGTTCTCCATCTCTGCACTCTCAGATGCCTCCTGTGAATGGAGCAATCTCAGCCCTGCCAAGGTCATTGAAACCCTGGCCGTGCCAAGCCACTTTTACAGGATTTGGCTTTCCACCCAATCAACTTCCACACACTTCGGATTTTCTATTTTGAGCTTTCCAGTAACAGGGGATGTTAATCTGTTATTGTTCATGTCATAGAGCATTACAGCATGAGATGTCCAAGGCCCACAGCATAGCCAAGTTAGCTGGGAGCTGGACTTCAGAATTTTCTGGTGTTTTGCTATTTATGCTATGGAGCACTCAAAAGAGAGCAAACCATATCTCATTTCCCCAGCTGAAGCAGGAATACAAAATCCCTCTCTCTAAGGGCTGTACCGATTGCAAAAGATAAACAAATCAGGCTATTCAAAGTCCTCTCAAACCCCATCTGATAAGCAGGAAATACTTATTACCTTTCAGCCATCAAATCAACCTAATATTAATGATTTTCTCCATGACCTTCTAAACACAAGAAAGTTAACTCAATAAGGTCAACAAGAGGATATCCAAGACAGATCTCTCTCAAGCCCTCAAAGACAAGTAACAAACCACTTTGCTTCCATGACTTTGGCAAAATTCCTGTATGCAAATCACAGCAAGATTTGCTAGTTCCCCATGACAGCCACCCTCAGCACACAGTGAAACACTGTGCATTCCTTTTTCCTCCATTTAACTGCGAAGTCAATCCATCAGCAGGGTATTGTTACCTTGGTGTCACAGAGCCTCGTCCAGAGCCAGACGGGAGTGGATGAGCATGGCGTGGGCGTGGTCCCTTCTTCGGGTTTAGGAGTACCTTTGGAGAATCAGATCCATGCCCAGATTTGCACAGAGGGCACTTTGGAGTGAAGCTCTGTACATCCAATGCGAGAGAGGCTGTGGTGCAATAGGCCAGAATTCCAAAAATGGAGCCTTTCCAAAAAACAGAACTTAAGAGTTTTGCTTTGGTGCTTGTTTCTTCCTGATACACATGGAAAATTTTTTGGTTTTGAAAAATAAGTATCCAAAAATTTAAGTTGCACTCTAAGCTGTGGGAGACATCACTATGGATGGTGACTGTGCACCCTTTGGGATGGTCTGTGAGGAAGGGCATGGAGCACTGTGGAAGCGATTGTTCAATGTGATCAGATACGAGATTCCACAAAAATCTCTACCAATGGCATTTACAAAGTATTTCACTTGAAATGCTTTTTGGTATTTCTTTTCAGTGAGAAAGTTGGAAAAGGAGAAGGAAATGGGGTGATGAGGAGGTCAAGCCTGCCCATCTCTTTGGATTTCAGAAATGTTAAATAAGACCCAAAGAGAACACATTTCTAGGGCTTGGAAAAGGGGACACAGCTCTGTGAGTGACATATACTTGGGTCCAAAAGCTGCTCTGCAAGTGAAGCCTCCCTTCCTCCAGAGAGCTGCCTTGTGCATTCAGAGAGGCAGGCTGAATCTCCTGGGGCAGTGTCAGACCTCTGCTCCCTCTGGAACACACAGCCTCTGAGAACTGCAGCCATCACTCAACCACACTCCCAGCAGCTCCGAGCCCCCGCCAGCTGCCCAAGCCATGCACCACTACAAAAGCAACGCATCTGTCGGCCTTGGGATGGCAGGCACAGTGTTACTGAGCCTGGTATGAAACCAGGAGAGAGGCTGGAGGGAGTGCCAAAAACTGGAACACGAGAGTTTGAGGAAATTAATGTTTTATGGCCCATCAGTCAGCATTTGACCTTTTTTGAGAGAAAGTTGATGCCACCTTCAAGAAAACTTAAGTTTCTCCTTTTCAGGGTGGAATGAGCCATATCCAAAACTGTGAAAATGCACCATTTGTGATACGGTGAGATTCCAAACTTGTTGCACCCTTGGAAATGGTTAATCCTGGGGAAGAACAGGGTTTCAGCCTGATGAATGACTTTTGGAAGCCCAGCTGGAGGCAGGACAGCACTGCCCACAGCACAGCCCAGCACCAGAGTGCTGCTGAGGTGCTGAAATGCAGCTCCCGGAGGCTCAAACACCCCTAGCCTCTCATCTCCCCCTGCATCTGCCTGTTCTCACTAGCTCAGAGTAGGCCATTGCCAGCAGCCCCCAGGTCACATTACTGACAATGTCACCATGAGCAGCAGCAGCTCAGCTGTCTGCATGAGGCAGCCCCAGTGTACCCCCTGCCCCTGAGCTGTGCCCTGGTGCTGCAGCACCAAAGAGGCCAAGACTGAGTGCTCCCAGTGCCCAAAGGCAGCTCTTTCCCAGTGGGACCAGTTCCTGCTACCTGCGTTGACCAAAGCAAACCATCCCCACGCACCTCAGCTGAGGGAGATCTATGGGATGCCACAGCTTGCCATGGGCTCTTGACAGTTTGAGTCTCCAGAAATACAGTTGAGACCTTAACTCTTTTTCTTAATTTTCTCCAGTTGTGATATATCTTTATGACAATGATGATGATTACTATTAGCTAACAGCTGGTACTATTTTACGACACTATCCATCAGGCAAGGAGCAAGCAGGGCTTTTTCTTTCTTCCTTTCTTCCTTTGTCTTTTTTTTTTAATGCTTGTTATATCTCTGCTATATACTTCCTCTCCCCACAGAAATATCCCTTCAAAGCTTGATATTATTGAGCAGCTTTCAACCATGCCCAGCAGAGCCATGTATTCTCTGCAGTCGTCTGGCCTTTGTTTCTAGGAATGAAATACCAATGGCTGAATAGTGTGACTCCGTTTCACTCCCTCATTCCAATACTTGTTCTATTTCTATCCCACTGGGTCAAACTCACCTATTGTGAGACCTCACCGATTTCAATTACATCAGGGATTAATTTGTTCCATTGCGTTGAAGCTGTTAATACAATCCTGGCTGGCTCTAGATTAGAAAAGGCACGGTGAGACCTCCCTCGCAGGCAGTGTGTTTAACAGCAGTCTTGATCTTCAGTTTTGTTCGGCGGTGGGGTGGTTTTTTCTTCCCTTTGTGCCCCTTTGCCCCTCTTTTCACAATCTTCCCCCTCCTTTCTAAATTGCCCTTATCAGAACTGGGTGGTCCCTCTGACTTCCCCTGCGCCTGGCCAAGTGTTGCCTCCCCGAGCTGCTGCCCGGGGCTCGCCAGGGAGGTCAGAGCTGCAAGGTCTGACCTGACACCACACAGATGTGACCACTCCAGCTTTGGCACCTCATCTCCCCAGGGGGTGCACTCTCTGCTCCAGAGGATGTTTCCATATTCATCCACATCCCAGTGGCAATGCCCTTCACACTTCACATGGGCCATGCTGGACCCACATCCCTGAGAGGCTTCGTGCTGCTGCCACCACCCCTCACTGCCCACACCAGGATACATATATTTCTCAGAAGTCATTTCATGCCCCTGTCCCTCCTCACAGCATTGGTATTGCTGCAAAGAAATCTGCAACAGGCTTTGCAGAACAGCCCCTGTTGGGGAGGATGAGGCAGAAAGGCCTTACAGGTATGATTTCCTAGCAAAAGATTCTAAAAGTGTAAAACCTGTAAGTGAAATAGAATTGAAAGCAAGCTTTGAATTGTAAGATGCCAAGCAGGAAGACAGTGATTAAGTTAGCTGAAGGCTGGATGCCTGAGAATTGAGCAATACTCCTCGGAGACAAAGGGATGCCAAGGGGATATACCCTGCCATGTGGCAGGGAAAAGGTGACTTGGGTTTTTAGAATGTAGAGTAGTATGGTAATGTAGTAGTTCTCATAGGCTGCATGTAAATTCTGTAGGTTTTGTATCTTGTACTGGTTGGTTGGTGTTAACCAGAATATTCAACATAGAAGGAGATAAAATGTAATGTAAAAGGAAATTCGGTCTCTTTCGGGCATGCTTTGAGCTGGGGCTGGCAGCTCAGGGAAAGCTCTTGCACCCACGACCTGTGCAATAAACCATGTTTCAAGAACTGCACTGCTATCCGGAGATTACTCTCGAAACTGCCATTGTGTCACACTAATAAGTCCCCACCAACCCCCAAGAAACTATGGACCACGGAGCTTGGCGTGCTACAGCTGCCTCCACTACCTTAACAAAAAAATTATTCTTTTCTTGATGGAGAAAGCACTCCTGTAGAAATAACCTGCCCTGCTATGCAGGAATGAAACCCTTGCCCAGCACAGGTGGTTCTGCACAGGTGAGCACAGGGCTGAGGGGCTGCCCAACTCACCCCAGCGTGCTGCTGGCTAAGCACACAGGCTGCCCCCATGGCCCTCTGCTGCCCACCCAGCTCACCCAGGGATGGAGGAGCCTGGGTGGCCACAGCAGTGGGGCTGCAGTGGAGACCAGGGCAGAGCTCCCAGCAGGGTGTTCCTGGGACAAAAGCTCCAGCACCCCACTAAAAATACTTTACCAGCAATTTGTTCACCTCTTCAAGTGAGACCTGAGTCCAATTACTGAGAAACTCGCCAGGTTCAAAGCACTCCTGGCCTCCTCTCCCCAGGACAGATGCTCCTGCTGCAAACCCGTTTGGCTACAGCAGTAGAGCAGAGTGGAAACCCTCAGCTCACTACGCTGAAATTGGCCAGGCACTTCCTAAATCCTGGAAAAAGGCAGAGTTATTCACCCCAAGGACTTAAAATGTCAGTTTGAAGCATGGGCCTGCCAGGTTCAAGGTGACATCTCTGCTCTTCTGCTTGATACCAGGCCAGTCGAGACCTCCACAAAAACAGGAGCAAAGGCACAAGATACGGAAAACCTGAGGGATACTCAGGAAAATCCTGCCATCAGAAGGAGATGGAAGATCTCCAATCTCCCCGTACGAGAATAAGCATTTGCAGGGGCAGGATCTCAGCAGTGATCCACGGCTTATCCTGGGAGCTCCTTTCTTCTGGTCCCCTGACATCCTCCAAGGAACACAGATCCCTGCTCCCACTGTAGAAAAGCAACTCCCTCTAGGGTAAAACACGGCAACTGCCGAGCAGTGCACACCAGGGCAGGGCAGGACTAACAAAATACCTTTTTGCATTGCATTTGCAAAGAAAACAGAGACTTGGCCAACAACAGTCCCCACAGCAGCTTCCAAGCACTGACCTCAGCTGAGGGGTGGCTTCTCTGAAAGCTGATTTAGCAGAGATGCCTGGGGACCTGACTGAATTATCCCACATCACTTTCCTCTATCAAGTGTCCTCTCTGGAAATCTTTTACTAAGCTCCAGTCAGTTCCATTCCTGCTCATTATGACAAGGTAACACCCAGTGACTCTCTGCGGGAATGGTGCCAAGGGGAAGGGGCCTCCTCAGGAGTCCCTGCCAGTCACACCAGCCCCATACCTGCTAACAAAAAGATCGAGCGGCAGTTTGGCATCCTGATATCCCTCTGTGACAACCCTGCTTCCACAGACTGTCCTTTCTGAGGAACCACAGGATGAATCATAGAATGGCCTGGGTTGGAAGGGACTTTAAAGATCACGTGGTTCCAACACTCTGCCATGGGCAGGGACATCTTCCATGGTCCTGGGTTGCTCCAAGCCCCATCCAGCCTCGCCTTGGACACTTCCAGGGATCCAGGGGCAGTCACAGCTGCTCTGGGCACCCTGTGCCAGGGCCCCACCACCCTCACAGGGAAGAATTTCTTCCCAATATCCCATCTAAACCTACTCTCTGGCAATGTGAAGCCATACCCTTTTGTCCTGGCACTACATCACCTTGTAAATTGTCTCTCCGTCTTTTTTGTCAGCTCTCTCAGTGGTTCACCACTGCCTGCTCCTGCCTGAGGACTGATCAATTCTGTTTGCACCAGTCACCCTTGATGCCAACCTCAGCCTGTTGTCCCAGACCCAGGGGCTCCACGAGCACTTTTGCTGCAAGTTACGAACTCTGCTCCAGGCTGTCCCATGGAGCACCCACAAAATCCATCACCATTAAAAGGGAGAAATAAAAAGTATCCAGGCTGGATTGGTCTGTAAAGGCTCTTCCTCCAGTGCATCAGGATCAGCCCTTACCTTCTCCAAAAGCACTTTGAAATACACTCTCAAGCCCTATTATCTCTCCTGTTTATACCACGCTCCCTCTATTATAGAGAAATCTCAAAATAATTTATAAGCCCGCAAGCTCCTGCACTAACAGGGCCATAAATCACATTTATAAACCCCATCCCCTGCTGTTCCCAGGGCTGTGGGCAGGGGCTGGCCCCCGGGAGCAGCTCCCAATCCCTCCACACCCATGTGAGGAGGAGAAGGCAGCTCTGTTCTGCACCAGCCACAGGTTTGTTTCCTAAGCACCCAGAGAGGATCCCAGCCAGTGTCCTGCCTCACTGTGGTCTCCCCATCAGACCCCAACACAAGCACACAAAAGAGGGTTTTCTTTGCACTAAGGGAGCAAGATGTTTTTGGCTATTTTCCTCAAGGAAAGAGGTTGCCCATCTAATAATCCCTAAATGGCCAGTAGGTGGTTGGGCTTTCATGTGTACCTCTGAGCCTCCCCTCGCCGTGCCAGGTCGCTGGTTTTCTTTTCCATGGACTTGCAAAACCCCTGAATAACAAGGTTTGTGCATGGAAGTGCTGACACAACCCGTAACTGCAGCATCCTGAACATGATACCAGAATAAGGACGCTCCCTGTGTGGCCCAGCCTATGGATAAATAAAGTATTTCAGCAGCCAGTTCCAACAGATCATAAACCTCCACGAGCATAAATACCAACAACAACCCAAAAAGATTAGAGGGCTTATGGGTGAGGCAGGCTGGGATGATTTAGAGTTGGGGTGGAAGGGTCATTATTCTGAACAGGTGGGGGTGAGTGGGCCACAGAAATCAATAAACCATTCTGCTCCCAGGGAAGGAAGGGGCTGTGCTAATGGTGCAGAGACACATTTTCCATTCGAGGCCAGAGCTCTCTGACTCACCCAGCATGGAGAGATGCAGGGAACCCACTCCACTTGCTGAGGGACAAGGACCTCAGCCCATGACATGTCCCAGGAGCTGGGCACAATCTGCTGCTGGAGGCAGCTTCAAATGAATGTATATGCAGGCAACCTTCAGCTCCATTAATTACACTGTCAATGGAGTTAATATACAGCTGGTACAGGTATTTCAGTTGCTTTCAGCATCACCATCAAGTCAGAGCTTTTCCAGTGTCCAGTTCTAGCACTGAACAATCACCAATGGCTCCTGCCAGCACCAGTTACCTTCAAGCACCAAAGACAACTCTGGGATCTATTTCACCTGATAGAATAAGCCCATCTGGGAGTTTCCACACTGGCATCAGACATGGAGGTGGCCACAGAATGAGCCACAACAGCCCTCTGGATCCTCCAGCGAGAACAGACCCAGAGCTTTGCAGATGTTTCTGGGCACAGAGCTGCTGAGGCACAGAGTTCAAAGGCAGTGAGCAATTCTGCCTTTGGTCTTCCCCATTCCAAATTTTCCTACTTTTTTTCCCACCTTCTTTCTAGGAAATAGGACGCTCACTTTGGAGAGTGAAGCCTATTTGTAAACAGAATAAATCTGTACCATACAAATACACAGCTGTTTGTACCCAAGGGGCCAAGGGTACCCAAAGCCCATTTTTGGGACACACCAAGGAGGGAACCAGCTGCCAGTGGCAATGCCTGTTATTCCCATGAAGAAGCCTGAGATCACAACCACATACAGGTGCAAATGGTGGCAGTTTTTACTCCTGCTGGTCGGAACTGGGTGCTGGTGGTAAAGCACAGGGAACTGCTCTGCTCCCCACATGAGCCAGTCTCCTCCTCTCTGCCTTTCCAAAGGTATTTAAAGAAAATACTCTCTAGACTGGTTAATAAAATAGCTTGAAGTTTCCCCTGCTCACATCAAGCTTACAGCTTGCAGTTAATGGATTTCAATTTTACTTGGGATTTTAAGAGTTTTTTTAAAAAGTAACTTCATCTTCCCTCCAGAAATAAATTCCTCAATAGCTTTGCTGCAAAAATATTCCCAGGAATGGACAATTCTGCTGCTTATGTACTAAAGACAGCCTGGGAAAAAAATCAGATTACTACTGAGCCTTATCAAAAATATGGCATAAACCATGTGTTGACTTTAATCCAAACCAAACTGTCAATCTGCCTTCAGGATCCCATATAACAAACAAGACCAGAGGGCCAGAAAAGAAAAGCAAGGTTTGCTTTCTAATTGAAGATTTGTTCTGATCTCTATTAGCCACACTTCTGCCTGGAAATATTTACACTGCAAAGGCTGGACAAATAGGATTTCTTATCTTTCTGCTTTGTCGAGTTAGGGAGAAGTCTCATTTGGCATTAATTAATTTAGATTGCAGGTTTCCTATTTTCAGGGAACAATTCTCAACAGTTTTGGAAGATAAATCTGGTTTTGAAATGCTTTAAATAGGGGAAAAAATAAAGTGGTGTTAAAATCACTGAGGTTTGGGCTGCTGCATCCCTGCACAGCTCAGAGGTACCAGGGAGAAACCCACACATTTTGCTCCATCCATCACCAATCACCAGAAGTGGGAAAATGCTGCTGGGGGGAAATTTGGCCAGACAGGGGCAGACAGGGGCAGACACAGACACAGACAGTACTTGTGGCATGAAGCTGGGGATCCCCCAAGAGCCCTTACTTTGAGCCTCCAGCATCCATGCCCACAGCACTGGGATGATGTAAGGTGCTTTGCCTCATCCAGATATCCCCAGGTCTCTTCCTGGTCTGGGGATGCCCAGAGGTGCCACCACCCAGCACAGGACAGCTCTGCCAGCTCAGCCTTTGTACAAATTTCCTTTGGAAATAAAACCCCACAACTGAACCTTGGTGGTGCTCAGTGTCTTGGCATACATGGTGATGGAGCACACTGGGGAAATCAGGCTCCCAGAAATGAAAGCTGAACAAATAAATTCCATTTTCTTGTTTGCTGCATTTAAACAGCAATTAAATTCCTATTACCTACTCTTTCAACATAAACAGCACAAAGCAAGCCCTCTGCCTTGCTGGCAGACTGCTCCCATTTATTATAGGACAAGGGGGAATGGGTTTAAAGTAAAAAGAGAGAGACAGATTAGATATTAGGAAGAAATTCTTTCCTCAGAGGTGGTCAGACACAGGTATATATCACCCAGAGAATCACAGAATATTCTGAA
Source organism: Cettia cetti (assembly GCA_013401135.1). Lineage (NCBI taxonomy): Eukaryota > Metazoa > Chordata > Aves > Passeriformes > Sylviidae > Cettia > Cettia cetti. The sequence continues at coordinate 17,368 of VZUI01094482.1, forward strand.
TTGGAAGGTACTCATTAGGATCACCCAGTGCAGCTTCTGGCCCTGCACAGACACCCCAACAATCCCACCCTGTCCATCCCTGGGAGCGCGGTCCAAATATTCCTGGAGCTCTGGCTACCTTGGGGATGCTTTATCCCTGGCAGTGTCCAAGGCCAGGTTGGACATTGGGGCTTGGAGAACCTGGGCTGGTGGAAGGTGTCCCTGCCCACAGCAGGGGTGAAACAAGATGGGCTTTCATATTGCTCCCAAGCCAAACCATTCTGGTTCTGTGATGAGCAGGGCTGACTCTCCATGCTGGCCAGAGCTACCCTCCCTCCTCCCTTCCAGCCTGAGATGATCCAGCTTTGAGAACCCTGATGGAAACACCGACAGCATCTCTCCCACCCCCACAGCCCGGGGTCAGGCTGGCATGGCCCAGCTCCCAACAGGGTTTAGTTCCAGGGGAAGCTGGCAGCTCTGCCTGCTCCCCAGAACAAAGGTGCCCTGTGCATGCAGCACCCAGTGTCGTCCCTGCAGCAGAGCTGCTGCTTTCCCATCGATTGCTGGGGCTGCTCACTGCTCTGATCTCAGCTGGCCTGGACTCTCCCAATCACTGCAAGGTCACAACCACGGGGTCAGAAACCTGCACTACATACATCATAATTTATGGGACAGATAATCAATACTGCACTGCCCTGTGCAGTCCGACGCTGCAGCCTCCCACCCAGGGACTGAGGCTGCTCATGTGGGATCAAAACCTTCCCACCTGGGAGAGTCAGGGGGTCAAAAGCAGCTTGATGTTAGAACTGGAGAACATAGCTGGAAATGGAGCACGTACTCCACTCACTGTTCATTCCTACATTCCTACAACCTAGTCAAATTCCAGCTATGGTTTAAATTTAGCTTGGGAAGGCAAATGCGATTATCTGATCAGGATTGTACCTGACACTCCAATGGGAGAAGTGATGCAGCTGCACTATGAGGAGATCACCCAGGCTGGGACAGGAGGGAAGTGACCCCAGTGCCTGTGGTCACAGCACTGCCAGCTTTCCAGACCAGCCTTCTCCTCAAGTGGATAAAAAGAATCAGAGAAGTAGCAAAGTGCCCTTCTATCAAGAATGTTCCTCATGCCACTTTCTAATTTATACTTCCAGGGCTTCCCATCCCAGCAGCCACGCCCACAGACACCCAGCACATACAGTACACACAGTCATTGACTAGGCTCTCACCACTGCTCCCTGCATTTTTCTGTTAATTCTGTATTTCTGTGAAAGAGTAGCTCAGGGTATTCCAAAAGATACAAAAGCTTTTTAACAAGCTGTCCTTCAAAATGATGCCAAAGATAGTATTCTAGCAGGAGAAAAGGGATCTGAAATATGTAGCAGGAGAAAAAGGAACTGGGAGGACTAAGAAGTGCTGGGAATACCTTGTAGGAAGTGCAACCCATTATTTGCTGCATCCTAACATTTGTATCCACACAATATGCACTTCTCTGGGACCATCACCAAGGCTTAGTCTCCATCCGTTTGGATTTTAAAAGATGAGCAGAGGAATCACAGGGCACACTGGGCCCCTCGCCACCCTGCTTCTCCTCAGTGCCAGCCCCTCAATGTTTTCTAGCTCTAGCCCCTCAGCCTGGTAACCACAGGGGCTCTGGCTGTGCCAGGGGCCAGTGCCAGCACCCCTTGCCAGCCCCCGCTTCCCACTCCAGGTGGGTGAGCCCACGGGCTGGACTCTGCCCCATCTCCTGCCATAAACAGCCATACAGCAGTGAGCAAGGTGTGCTGAGCCATTCCCCACTGCCCATTTCTTATCACAGAATCATTGGAAAATCCTCTAAGATCACCAATCCACCTGTTAATCCAGCACTGCCAGGCCTATGGCTAAACCATGTGCCTGAGTGCCACATCCTCACATCTTTTGAACAGTTTCAGGGATGATGACTCCACCCTTCCAGTGCTTGACAACACTTTTGTTGAAGAAATTTTTCCTAATATCCCATCTAAACCTTCCCTGGCACAACTTGAGGCCTTTTACCCCAGTGCCACAGCCTCAGATGTTCCCCTCTCCTCCCACAGCCTCCAGAGCAATGTTTATGTCCAGCAGCCCCAGCCCAGGCAGGAGCCTTGTGCAGGAGACCATCAGAGCACTCTGAGCTCCAGAGGTTAAAGGCATTCTGGCTGTCCCAGCTGCAGCAGAACCAAGCCAAGAGCTCCATGAAAAAGCAAACCCAGAGAGCACAGTGTGAGCAGAGCCTGCCAAAGGGAAGGACAACACTGCCATGTGGTTCAGCCTGAAATGCAGCTGTCTGTGTGGGCAGAGCAGGGAGGAGGCTGAGGAAGTGCTGCCCAGGGAACCAGCCCCACATGGAAGCACCAGGGGCACAGACCCTGCAAGGGGAAGACTGGCATGTTGGCTCCCACCCACCGCAACCCCTGGGGCTGTGAGGAGGTAGCACAAAGGGAAACACACAGACCATGACAGGCTAAGCCTCCTCCTTCCTGTCTGTTCCCCTTTCTTTCTCTTCATGCTATGGCGAGGCTGAATGGCAATAGGGAAATACTTTGGCAGAGACAGTCAGTCTTTTATATTTTGGGGTTTTTTTCTTACTTTCCTTCCAGCTGCTTTGCCAGATGCCTAATCCTCCATGGACATCTGGAGAGGTATCAGAACACAGGCGACATGCCAGGTAGGCAGCACATTGCACAGCTCTGCATAATTTCTGCTTGTACCTGCTGTTATGGCACGGCAAGTGATCAAAACACAAAAATTCAGGGAAGGAAAGAACAACAATCATGTCTGGACCTGCCAGGCCACAAATACCCAGGTGGAAGCCCCCTGGTCTCAGCATCAGAACACAGGAAGGCCATGCTCTGCAGCAGGGCATCTCACAGGCAAGAAGGCATTTAGGTGCCTCCCTGGACCCAGGGCTCCCAACTCCCCCAGCACAACCCACTCCAGGCTTCCCAGGGCCAGAGCAGTTCACACACCCCAGGCAGGTATCCCCATCCCTGTCCAAGCACCAACAGCAGCCATTCCTCTTTTCCCTTTTTAAATCATATTCCATGAACACATTTTTCACCTGCACTTATTGTAATAAAGTATCCAAATCTGTGGAAAAACAAAGCAAAAGCAGCTCTGCAATGGAGGAGAGGGCAAAACAGAGTACTAAGGAAATTAAGAGATACATAAAAATACTCCCAAGGAACTGGGAAGTAGCTTTATAGATCCAAAATAACGATTTTCAGTCCCAGAGGAGTCTCTCTCTTGAGCTCGGCCTCCCACAGCACAGGGAGATACCCACTGGCCTGGCTGATAAGCTTGCTGCTATCATCTTTCAGAAAATCAAATATTCAGTGTGGCTGCTCAAGCCCCACAGTGCTGCTCATCCTCCCTGAGCCTCCTGCAACACCCCCGCAATCACTCCCACACCAGCTGTATCCCACATCCCAGCCACACCCACAGAGCTCAGGCAGTGCCATCCTTTCTCTCCCACCTTGGTATGCTACAGCCAAGCTGCTCTATAAGCAAAAACTAATTCTGAGTTTGAGCAGGATTTCCTCCTGTGAATCCCACTCCACTCCAAGCCCAGCACCTCTCAAAACCCTGCAGCACTCAGAATCCCACACTACTCTGAAGCCCGCACTGAACCTTGCACCACTTCAAGTCCTGCACCCCTCGCTACCATCCAGTCTTGTACTGTCAGGTGCAATAAGGAAAGCAAAACCAAATACAATACAACCACCACGCTTCATCCAGTTAAAATCTGAACCTCCTGACGTCCTTCTAGGCACTCTCCTCAAAAACGCCCATGTCCATCTCTGTTCTTCTGAAGCACCTCACACATCTCTGGAGCTTTGGAAAAGCAAACTGCACTCACACAGTGGTGCTGAGCAGAGCCCCCAAGCAGCTCTGCTCTGCTGCCCACAGCACATCCAGGAAGCCAAGCCCCCAAACGCTGAAGCAGCTCACATTTGTGTCAGCCTCGCTGGGCTGAGAATCTGGAAACAGCTTTGCAAATCTTCCTACTAAATGTCTTTCAGAGGTCTCTGTGGCAGAGAACCTGTCCCAGCACTTTGAAGGGCTGGGGACCTTCAGTGAGAAGCAAAGGCAGGGTGTGCCCAGGGCAGGCAGCGGAGAGCTGCAGGGGAGCACAGGCTGCACATCCCCATCTGTGTACAAACAGGACACACACCTACACTCACTCAAGCTGAGCTGAGTCTCACCTCTCCCATGGGAGAACCCCAGCACATGACAGCCCAGGCAGCAGCCCACTGGCACTCAGCTTCCCTGCCTCAGCCCAGGCAACTTGCTCCAATGTGCCAACTCTTCCTCCACAAGCCCGAGCTCCCCAGCATTCAGGAGGCAGAAGCAGGATAGACACAGCAGCTTCAGGACACAACACTTCATAGTCTGGTGCAATGAGTCAGCAGCAGGCAATAAAAATCCCTTGTGGCAAGCTACATAGTTGTTTCCTGGAGAGAGCAAGGACATTTGAAACTGGAACAAACAATTTCATGTGCAACAGGACCCTGCTCCTGCAGGTTGCAGGCCAGCAGAGCCACACCAGCAGGAACTGCCTCTACCACCATGAGTCCAGCATGGCACAGAGCCAGAGCCAGGGACCATCCCATCAACTCCAGCCCATAATGGGGCCATGCACTTCCACTTTGCTGAGCTCCTCTGCTCATTAACTCAAGCTTTGCTCAAGCAGTTTCTCTGGTCTTCTCACTGCCTAGTAATCAAGGCAGGTGCAAAAATCCAAAATTTACAATCCAAAAAAATCAACAGAGTGCTGCCCAGCCTTTCACACACCACATTTGCCATGTTCTGTCCTTCTCAGCATGACTTCTCCACCTTCATGGAGCAGGAGGCAGGTGCTGGCAGAGGGATGCTGTGACAAGGATGTGGTGTTCACAATCCTGGCTGAGCAGAGAGGGCAGGCACGGGATCACCCAGCCTGGGGGGCTCTGGGCCCCACCTAGTCTTGGCATGCAGGGCTTGACCACGAGAAGGGAGCAGCCCACAGAGGCATCACCTCCCCCTTCCCACAGCACTTCAGCAGCAACGTGGGGATGCCCAAAGCTCCATGCCGGCAGCACACAGAGCCTTGGCATCGCCTAAAGACAGGCTTTGTGCCACCCAAAGAGAACAAAGGCAGATGGGTGCCCATCTGCAGGGAAGGTAGACATGAGAATAATCTTGGTGATGTGCAGTCCACCACCCTGCCTTTGGTGCTGTCACCAGCAGGGCAAGGGCATGGCAGGCAGGGAGCTGTGGCTCCACAACTGCTGCAAACCTGCAGAAAAAGGGGCCAGGCAAGGCAAGCTGGGCGGGTTGTGACCAGGACTTCCTTTGGCTTCTCCACAGTGAATCCCCAGAGCCCTCACCACCCATCCTGCTTGTCCCAGGGAGGATGGCCACGGAGCAGCAGGCAGGGAGAGGGGAGGGAGCTGCTCAGCAGGCTCACGCCTCTGACATGTGCTGCGTGTGGCTTCGCCAGACCGCAGGATCTGGCTCACTGAACGTGTGGAAGCAACACTTCTCTGTGTCTCACTTTACAAAGCCCCAAACAATAACTGCCTGTCACTGCACAAGAGCTTAGGAGAAACATAAGTTGCTATTGGCATGGTGCACAGCAGCCTTCCTCTTACACAACACCAGCAGATGTGAAAATAGCCCAGTGCTGCCTTGTGCGTTCCTCTGACCTCCTGTTTGCTTCTGGTTCAGATTCCAAAGCTGGATCTTAACCTACAAGAGCCATAAAAGCAAGGGATTTGGCCCTATCAGGAACCTCTTAATAATCTAAGACAGATGCATTCCAGGTAGGAGAACATGGTGAGGTTTATCAGACAGGAAGGGGCTGAGGGGGGACCACCCTCTGCTCTGCAGCACAGCCAGGGCAGCACATGCCAGTGTCACCCCATGCTCTGCCTGGCCACGCACTTGAGGTGGCTCAGGGACAGAAGGGCTGGAAGTTCTTGCAAACCAGGAAAGCACTCAGAACCTCAGATCCTACTGCTCAACTTATATTGAAGCTTCCTCCAGCCCCCACCTGCCCTGGCAAAGGGGACTCTCTAAAGTCCCGTGTCCCCAAACTTGTTATCCTCAGGGTCACTGGTGCTGCCAAGAGCCAGCACAGCACGGGGCAATCCCCTCCAACCCCACAAGGTGCTTCTGGGGTTTCTTACCTGCTTGAAGAGCAGAGATTGATTCCAAAGCCAAACCCAAAACCACTCTGGGACATACAGAATGAAAAAGCACATGGAAGATAAATTGCTCCTGCAAGTGTGAAAAGGTAGGAGAATAAACTGAAGAATGCAAAAGAGGTGATAGAGGGAGAGTTCAGTAACCATCAGGGCATCCCTAAGTTCGGTAACAAAAGGGCATCCCTAAGAACAACCTGCATAAATAAATTAACGTCTCCAGGGTCTGTGAGGGTATTCTGTGTCCTTGCTTTGGAACTACAGCAACCCCAAGCATCAGAGCGACTTCCTAAGAGGTAAGAGAAGAAAACAAGATGGGGCATTGCTGTTGCAGGGGAAGGGACTGGTGAATGACCTGTCCTTCAGGCAGTCCTGTGAGGTCCAGGGCTGCTCCCAGGGCTGTGCTGCACCCACGCTCCAACAGTGTTCCCCTCTGCCCCACCATGTGTTAGTCCCTCTGTTCCTTGGTGGAAATATCATGTGAGGCAAAGCCCTGGAGGAGTACGACTCCTCTAGGGATCTGAATCCTGATCCTGGAAACTCCTGACCCTCCAACCTCTCTATGGCCAGGGCTGGGGAACACCTCCATAACCTGCTGCCATAACCTAGCCACAGGAGATGCTACACCTGCCCCATCACCCACTGGTGACTGCAGGGTGGCCTGGGGGGATATGAGAAAGCTTTAGGCCAGAGCTGAGCCTCCACCACAGCAGCCCACACATCAATGCACCACAGCCCTCATACACGAGGAGCCACCAGAACACACAGGGCATACCCAAACCTGGTGTTTTGTCACAGAATCCATCCAGCCCCACACACGCTGGAGGGAATTCTGCCTCTAAACACAGCCACAGGTACAAGGCAGCAGCAGAGCAGAGTAATTCTAAGACCAGCACACAGAGCACGCAGGACAAGCCACAGATCATAGCTTGAATGCAGGGCGAAAGGCAGCCTTAATCCACTTCAGAAGCCCTTAAATCTCCCCAATACAACACAGAGCCCTTTAAGCAAAACTAAACAACTTCCTTTAGACTAAATAAATATTAAACCTAAGTGATGCATTAATTTACTCCAGTTCACCAAAGGCTAACTCCTACCCAAACTAATCATTATTAAAGAAATCCTATAATCCCTCGCTCCCATTCAGGCTCAAAACATGTAATCCCATGAATAAATCCAGACAGAAAGTGTAACAAAATGGGCAATAAAAACTTACAGCATTCACATCTTTTCATCTACCATTAATACTGTAAACACTCACTTGAAGGCCCTCGAGTATGACTAATCTAATGTTTTGGCTCCCCACACCAATCGCCGAAGGAGCTCCGCTCTGCGTGTGACACCCAGGGAGTTCCGCCGCCCCTTGCCGCAGCCAGGACACCTCCTCAGAGTCCAGCGCAGCCATCCCACCTCACAGCCCCCAAAATGCTGCAAAATCAGCACAAAAGGGAGCAAGTATGGTTCTAATAGCACCAGAGCACAGAACTTTCTTCTTTTTTTCCTTTTTTTTTCTTTTTTTATTATTATTTTATTGCTTTGGAAGCCTGCAAGTTCCAACTGTATAAATGCCAATAACTTTGTTTTAAGGCTGCTGAAGTAAGAGATCAGATTTTAGCAAGTGCTTTCCAGGCAGCCAGCCAAACTTCTTCTGATTCACTAAAAGCACCGAAGGGAGGGGGAGAGGAAGGGGGCTGGAGAGCTGATTAACTTCAGTTACCGCACAAGCGCGAAAAAACCTCTCTCCACTGCAAAGGGTTCCGGTGCTGCGAGCCCTGGGCAGCCTGTGATTCCTCGGGCTGAAAAAAACACGCACCAGAGAAACAGAGCAAACACCTCCCAACCGCGGCGTAATTTACAGCTGCGGATCCTCTCCTGCTGGGGAGGCTGCTCCGCCAGGGGAGGGTCTGCTGGTGTCGGGTTCAAGCTGCAGTTTTTGGAGGGGATGAGGGAAAAAATGTGATCGGGGATTTTTTGCATGGGTGGGAGAGCAGGGGACGGGGCTGGTTCGGGTTTTAGCTTGGCCAGAGGGATGGAGCCCCCTCCAAGGCTGTGTTCATCCAGGACCATCCCCTGCTGCTGTTGGAGAGATCTGAAGAGGGCGAGCAGGTGCAATCCCAGCCAAAGCGCAATTCAGGGCCAAGGGTGGCACAAGTGTCCCCCAGCTCTGGCGGGAGGGTGGCTGGAGCCGCTGGAGAAGTGGCATCTGCTCTGCCCGGCCCCGCAGGTGGATCTGCTCCAGCATGCCCAGCTAAAATCCCTACGGCAGCGGGGCGCGTGGCCACGGGGGCAGCTGCCATCCCCGTCCCGCGGGCACCGGGGCTGCAGAGCCTCGCTCCGGGTGCTGCTCCAACGGCCTCATTCCTGCCGAGGCAGGATCAAAGGCTGGAGCTGACTTGGACGGCGTTCTACTGAATAATGGGGAGGGAGCTCGCAGCCTCCTTCTCTTGGCTGGGAAAACTTGTGTTTTTCAAAGCATTAGTTTTTGGGAGTGAGTTCCTGAAAAGGGAAGAGGGGGGGAAAAAAGTAAAAAAAGAGAGGGGGGCCGGAAAGAAAGGGAGAAAAGAACGAACAGGAGAGCGCCTGCTCTTCCAAGGCAAGTGCATCAATCAATATTGTGCAAGGAGAGTCCAGCACTCCCTCTCACATCATTAGCCAGGCTAATGCGCTCCAGAGGATCCCGCTACGGCAGGCTACCGGCGCACCGGCTGCACCCCTGCCCGCACCGGCGGCCGAGCACAACCGGGCACGGAACAGGAGCTGAGCACAGGGGGAAGCCCCGGTCCAGGGCAGATGATACTCCAGCATCTGGTACGGGGCTCGGTTTAATACAGCTATAAAACTAGAGGGAAACAAGTGAAAGCCCCAGCCAAACCTGCCTGGCACTCGAGGTCAGCACGCCGCCTTTGTTTCTATTTTACAACCAAAAGCGAGAGAGGACAGAAAGGACACGTACCTGTACCTGAAAGCACAGCAGCAGGAAATGTAAACATCTGGAGAGGAGAAAAAAAAAAGGCAACAAAAGATCAAATGATCGGTAAAATTATTAAAGTTGATTTTTTTCTTTGTTTTTAATTTTTTAAAGGGCTCAGAGCGATGCTCTGCTTATAGAAAGGCTCAGGTCCCCATTACCACCTGGCTGCAAGGAAAATGCAACCAGAGCCTCCAGAATGAAAGTTTTTAAAAAATTTAAAAATCTTTAAAAAAAAAAATAAATATGCCATAATCCTTACAGGCAAGTGCAGGCTGAGAGCAGTGAATACATCGCTGGGCGAGGAGGGGGCTAGCCGGCGGCTGGTTGCTAGCGGAGCGCAGTCCCCCGCCGCCGCGCTGACATGGGAGCGATCCGGCCGGCGAGCTGCGATCCGCGCTGCTCCGCGCCGCTCCGCGCCGCCGGGAAGTTGTGGTACCGCCCGCTCTGCCTCCGCCGAGTGACTCGTCAGGCATCAGCTCTCCTCTCCCCCTGTCTCTCCTCCTCCTCCTCCTCTCCCTCTCTCCGCCTTTGGGGGGATGAAGGTGCTTATTGTCAGTAACTTCCGATCATCAGCAAGTGCCCCCCCCTGCATCCCCCCGGGCCAGGCCAGCCCCGCCGGGCGGATGGAGCCTCTCGGCCGCCGCCGCGCCCCGCTCGGGGCTCCGCTCCGCACCCCGAGCTGCGGGCTCCGGGCTGGCGGCATAGCGATGCGCGGGGCGCGGAGCGGGAGGCGGGACCGGGGTTGGCACCGCCTGCGCGGAGCGGGCAATCCCCGTCCGCGGAAGCATTTTTCACAGAATAAGTGAGGGAGGGGGTCAGGCTCCCCCGAGCCCTCCCCGGCCCGACAGAGCGGGCGGCGCTGCCGCTCGCCCGGGACGCGAAGGGTTCGGAATCCCCGGAACGGCGGCCGCTGCCCCGTTCCACCGACACGTGCGGCCGCCCGGGGTCCGGTGCGCCCTTACCTCCGACGGGGCGGGAGCACGTCCCGTGCCCGCCGAGCCCCGGGCGGGCGGTAGCGGGGCCGGCAGCCCCGGAGCGGCCCCTCGCGGGTCGAGACAGCCACGGCCGCCCGGTCCATCGGCCCGGCACCGCTCCCCGGCGGGACGCGGACGGCGGAGTCGGAGCGCCGCGCTGCCAGCGCCGCCGCCGCCGCTCCGCACGGTTCGCCTGCCCTCCAGCGGCCGCTCCGCCGCCCCGCACTGCCCGCAGCCCCGGAAAGCCCGCAGGCTTCCTCCGCCACAGCTTTGGGGAGGTTTTGGGTTTGTTTGGGGGTTTGCTTTAGGTTAAAAACTGAAATTCACACGCTGATAGCGTGTGGTAACTCCTCTTGTCTGAAAGCTCGTTTATAGCAGACGAGATGCCAGGAACCGTTAACCTCCACGCATAGCCGAACTCTCCAAAGAGCACCCAACGTCAGTTAACACCTTATTAAGTGAGAATATAACCATAGCTCAGAACTCTGAGCTTTCCAAATTCTCCACTCGAATAACAGCGTACATCAGTGCAGCGTGTTGGGCTCAGCTGCTCCCATCTCTGCAGGGACTGAGGTGCTTGCTCCCCTGGCGCTCTCAGCCACAAATCAAGCAGCATCTTTAATCACTGGAGTTTGTCACTGGGAGCCTTCAGGTATCAAGTCACAGGGTTTTTCGGCCCATAGTTTCAGGCCCAAGAGGCACAGAAAACATTAAGTTCTAAAACAGTGATCAAAGCAAGTCCTTATAAAACCTCCAGCACTAACACGTCTGTGATGTATCTAACAGACTTCACACTTCTGGTATTAGGGATCTGCAAGTTTAAAACAACCAAAAACCCAAACTGCTGTCATTTGCTGATGTCACCAACATCAGAGGTCCCACGCATCCCTGTCCCAGCAGTCCCATGGCACCTTGCCACAACTGAAAGCTGTTTTCACACATGGCCAAGTACATCAGAGCCACCATCCTGAGCCCTTCAAGTTGACCTCACCGAGATGCCTACACTGGAACAATACAGAATCTGGGGACTCACAAGATCAAAGTATTTAGCTGAGACGTAAAAATACTCCATATATCCCTAATCATCACCAATACCTCATTTCTTGGAAGCAGTTTGGGTGGCAGAAGCCCAGCCTGTGCCATCTTATGCCAGTAGGTGCTGCTCACTCCCACAGGAAAGGCACCCACAGCACAGGGTTATGCCCAGCATTTCCACATGCACCAGCCCCTCACTGTATTAAGTCCAGTATCTGCTGCCCAATGCCCACAGGAGTTCTGCAGAGCCAGAGGCAGTAACTCCTCCAAAACCCTCACAGCCACCTGCGGACAAGAGCTTTGACTGCTCCTCAGGCTTTTCACGTAGCAGCCCCATCACCTGCCTCCAAGAACAGGCTCCTCAGACAGCCACTATCGATGGCTCTGCCCAACACCCAAGCTGGCCTAGGGCTGCTGCATCTGGCTGGAAGCAGAACAGCTAGAAAGAACTTGTAAAGCTGCTACTCACATTTATCATTTTAATTGCTCCAACAGCAGGTAAAATTATAGCAGCTACAATAGAGCTGTGAGCTATGCATGGAAAAACTCATCCCAGGTGACTCTTGCCGAGACCATGCTGAGGAGCCATATGCTGGCAGCAGAGCTGCCCCCACAAACGTGCCCCAAAGGACTTGGATCCACACAGAGCAGGAGGACCTGGACACCTCAAAGAGGAAGAACTGCCTGGGCAACACCAGGGGTTGTTTTAAAGAGGGCACATGGGGGTTTTCTTCTTTCAGTTATTTAATTTGTAATCACATGAGTTCTTTATTTAAAATAGATCCATTCCTTGTGCCTCAGTAGTCTGGCAAATCCCCTTAATCTTTAATATACAAATAGTTACTTGGAGAATAATACTAGTATTGGGTGAATCTCAGACTACCAGCCTTGAACAACATGGGGCACAGAATAGAGAAGAGGCAGCTCAATTGTGTCTCTGAAAAAACAGAAATATCATTTAGCTGTATGCTTTATGAATATGTGTGTGTGTATCTATCTATCTATTTTTATATATATATATATATATAAAATCTCTAATATGAAAAGCTCCACACCCGGACCTGTTGCTCCACTACTGAAGGCTCCTGTATGATCTGATTCCCAGGACAAATCCAGCCAGAGCAGCCAATGCCCACTGGAAAACCTTTAAGGCTGTTTATTTTTCTTACAGCATGCGCAGGGTGTGAAGGCTGGCACAGCACGTTCCTGAGAGCCTGACGTTCTCAACACTTTATAAAGCAAAATGGGGCCAGGTAGGACCGTGCCCTGCAGGACGCCCTGTATGCTCCTGGGGTTACTGCCTTCCACTCACCCTTGCAAAGGCCTGAATTAAGGCTGTGTCCTACAGTGCCCCAGTGGCTTACTGGACTAGTGACGGCCCTCCAGCACCTCTAATCAAAGTCTGAGCCACCTGACGTTTCGCTTGCAGGGCAGCGAAGGTGCTCCTGGTGAAATAAGTTTCGTTCACCCTGCTCCACTGGTCCATATCCCATGAGGAGTGGGCATTTCACAAGCATGGAGCCCATTCAGTGGGGCCAAGGACTTAAGAGCATGCTTGAGTGGGAAGCTTTCCCACCCCAGACACCCCTTTGGAATGTAAAAGAGAAGCCAGCATGAATGGCCAGGATCTAGCCCTACTGCATCTGGCACACCAAGATTTATATTAAAGTGAAAAAGCTGGGCTGATGTTTTACAAAAACCAAGTTCAGCTCTACATCCCAGCCTTGCTTCCAGAGAGCAAATCTGTGTGTGGTTTGCCCCTGTCATCTGCATCTCCAGCCTTGGGTTGTTCGTATAAACAAAATTTCCTTAAAGAAAATCCAGCTGAAGAGGTTTTCTCAATTTGAAAGCCTTGATAAAAGGAAGTACAACTTTCAGACTGACCAGGGTGCAAGTTCTGTCTTTATCCAGTTCACACACAAAAAAACTTCATCCCAAGGTAAGGAACGCTTCTGCCACATAGTCTGGACAGACAGGGAAGGAGGAGATGCTTTTGCAGTTACTGCCATCTGAAGAAGAGCCACTTCAAAACAACCCTGAACTGTCCAGGAGGACAGGACTTCAGCCTCAGCTCCACCACATACAGGCACAGTCTTGCAGAAGAAATACGGTGAAGAACAGTCAGGACTTGGATTCAGCCATCACAGCTGGACTTTTTGGGAACAGAGGCAACTGCAGCATCCCTTCCAGCTCTTCACCGCAGGGATGTCTTGTGGGTCCTTGCAGAGGGAGAACCCAGCATGCTACAGCTCTTACTCTGATGTGTATCATTACTTTGTAAGAGAAAAAAAACCCAAGAGAGGCAGGAATTATTCAGCAGGCAGGGTTTTAGAGTTTACAAAGGTTTTACTCCACTGGAACACCCCTTGGATATCAATGGAATTTGGGGACTGAAACCTCAGATTCCTCTAAAAGCTCCAGCATACTCATAAACAAATCCCAGTGCTTTATCAGCAGAGCAATGAGGCAAATGAAATCCCTGACAATGATGGACAACTCAAGCTAAAGGGCAGACCAGCTCAATACCTTGCCCTCCTGGGTATCCAGCCTCTCTCCAGTGCCCAGGGCCCCTCAGCCACAGCCTGCCCCCACCCTGTGTCCCCCAGCCCAGCCACCCTGCTCCAGTGTCTGGCACAGCATGGATACACATGGGCTTTCCTTGATCCCAGTGCCCAGAAGCACTGCAGCTCCCCTCTGAAAGCACGTGGCAACTATTAGAATGCTTCTGAAGGAAGGCAAGAACAAGCCAACCTCTGCAGACAAACCTACACAAACTAGTGGGAAATTCCACTTTTCAGCCTTTGCACTGCATTAAATCCTAAGGCTTGGCTCCTTGGATTTATATTCCTCTATGGTTTCACTTTTCCCTAAAAAAATAAAAATTAAAAAAAATCATAGGCTGTTAAGCTTCAAAACTTACTATTTCCTTAACTTGGAGCTTTTCAGCTCAACAGCTCTTAAACATAAACCTCTTTGACTGAAGTCTCCTGAATTAAGCTGTCCCCAGCAAGTCACCTTCTCAAGTCCTGTCTGTGGGATGACCAATTCTTCCCCACACCACCACCCTGGGCTCCTGTCCTCTGCCCCCACTGCTGGTTCAGGGCAGGACATCACACAACGTGCATGACCACCCACGTCCCCACAGCTGGCAGTACCACTGCAGGGACAGTTCAGGGCTGATGCAGGCACTGACTGGTGACTGTCCTCAGTGATGGCACCAGTAAATCAGTGACCCTGAAGGAACTCAGGGTGGACTGTGATACAGGACAGTTTCTGAAAATTCCACTGGAAAACCTATGTTTCCACTAATCTTTTTGAAGAGGAACTGTAGTCACATTTTGCATCAGACCAAGAATTCAAAAAATACCATATGGATGGATTTACACAAAAATATATTGGAAATTAGCATTTTTTGGGGAAAATCAATGTCACAGATCAGTATAGAGACATTTCTGGAAGTCCCATCTCCTGGGGCATGAACAAGCACCTCCTACAAGCAGAGCTCCATCCACTCAGAGGTAGAGCAGCAGGGTTTTCATCAGCATTCTCCATCACAGCCACAATGAGGGCACCAGCCACAGCTGGGCTCTCAGGGACACTGCCAAGCAACCCAGAAAAAGGACAGATTCATGCAGGAGCACCGTGTCTGCAGTGGTGCCCAAGATTTTCCTAGAGACCAGGGAAAAGCCACGCAGCTCCAACAGCAGTGGCTAGGGAAGACTGGGAGGACAAACTGAAAAGGATCAGAAGACTGGAAAGTCTGAAGAGCAGTGAAAGACTAAGCAAGGAGAAAGTTGTGGCAAGATGTGGAGTTGGAAAGAACTATTTAGAACCATGAAGCTAGAGGGAACAAGTAGAAGCATCTCTCCTAATTCAAGACCCTAAAAATGAAGTCAAGATTCCCCAGTCTCCCTGTCCCGTGCTCTCTGGAGATCATAAGGACTGGGTTCTGCACTATAGCAGTCTCATGACATGTTATTGCCCTTAGCTACAGCCATTTAGTTAAAATCTATCTTCCATGTAGAAAAGTGAAAGGAAAGGCTTGAAAGTATGGGGAAAATATTTAAGGAAGAGGGAAGAATGTCCCAAACACCAGAGGTTGCCTTATTATTGAAAGCTTTACTCATTAGCTGTAGCTGTGCACTGTTGTTGGGGTCCTCATACGCATTTACACCCAGGGAACAGCTTTACACCACTGCAGCAGCAGTGCCCAGATAACATTCATTGCCTCAAAATAGCAAGATAAGGGCTGCTAGGAGCCTTTCATCAAGGACATTCCTGGGAAAATAGCACAATTACAAGCTTTGGAACAAATGTAAGGAGCAGTGGGAAAAGTTTCATGAACAGGCACAGATAAAAGGTGGCTGCAGTGGTGAAATGCCACATACCTCAACAGCTACAATACACCTTCAACTCTCCCTGAAATTATTACTCACTAAAAAAACCCAAAACCAGTGTAGAACCTAAGGCTTAATTTGAAAACAGGCAAGATAAACTATTTTCTCTTAAACAGAATTGGATGGGGCTCAGCAGGCCTCAGGCCCCAGCAATTGGTTGAGCAATACTGTAAGACCCTTCTAAGAAAACTGCCTTCAATTAAAACATAACAAAGCCTGTTTCTAGTACCAGCATAAACTAATCACTTGAGGTGAGTCAGGTGCATTAACTCTGAGTGGCCTAGCTCTGTTCCCTCTCTTTGTCATTTGGAGTTCACGTAGGGTGGTGGCCCTGTCTTTGTCCTGGACAAGGCTCTGGGTAGCAGCACATGGGGCTGGTATGGCCAGCTCAGTGTGGGTGGGCACTGTCAGAGGTGTCTGCTGAGCATCCCTCCCAGGGCCTTTATTTTTCCCATACTCACTTTTGACCCTTGGCCACCTTTTTCCCCCTTCTTTTATTCATTGCCCTTTCTTGCTTGTTTTCTCCCAGGATCCTTTTCCCAAAGAGATTCTTATAGCTTGGTCAGGGAGAGGTGTCAGAAGTGGTGGAAAAAGAAAGTTTTTGAAGAAAGAAGAGCAAAAGTCATCTTCATACAACTGGACACAGGCCATACATGTGGTCCCCACAGCATACATCCTAATCAACATTTGATGTATTTGATTGATTTACTTGGTCCCAATTAGGCACTGCTTAGAACCCATTTACTTAAGACAATCCAAAGGCCAGCCACTGAAGAGCAGATCCAACACAGATTTTTTCTCGGAAGTGTTCATGCAGGGAAACCAGCGAGCAGCCAGCGGGGTTTTTCTGTGCTACCTGTAAACGGGAAGACAAGTCAGGCCCCTTCAGGCACACCTGCAAGTCCAGCATCACTTCTCCTGCACCCCATCACATATGCTCAGCTCTCTTTGTTTACACGGAGAACCAGGCTCAGACAAAGCAATCCTTAATAAATACCAGATCACAAGACCTCCAAACCTCACTCAATGCAACCGATTGCACTTGCTGCTGCTTACCAGAACCTACTGCCCACTAGCCAAGGGCAGGAATAAAGGTGCTGGTCTCCCTCCAACACTGAGCTCCAAACCACCCCATTCTCTTGCAGCTTTTTCTGACATTTCCAAGTAGAATCCAGTCTTTAACGCCCTTTCGGAAAACAGTGAGGAGAATAAGCATCTAGGTGCTGGTTGGAAAGGAAAAGTTGAGAGTGTTTGGCGGCTAGTCAGTAATGGCACATGCAAGAGACAGGACACGGTTTGGGGTATCTGGGTAGGAGCATGAACTTAGCCCCTGAGGGACGTCTGGGTGGCAAGGAGCCCAGAACCACCCCCCATCCCAACCCTGTTTTCCATTACCTCAGCCCATACACACTCCCACTTTCCCGCCGGCCATGCTCCAGTTGCTTCTCTCCAAAGGCCGCAACAATTGCTAAGCACAGGCAAAATAAGAGCCTCGCCCTCATCACAGCCCCTGGACTCAGAAAAGCCACTCTGGCAGGTTTGTTGGATCACAGAAGCAAAGAGAACCCCAGGACAGACCTAAGGCATCCACCAGCACTTCTCTTGAACGCCCCTAGGAATAAGGCAGAGACCAAGAGCTCCTGACAGGATGGTGTCCTTCTGTTATCACCTCTTCTGCAGTGGGATGCCAGGAGACACCAGAGACTTTGAGACAAAGTAGATCCATATAGAGCAGCTCTATCAGCAGCCAACCCTGCACTGAGGCACACACCCACTCAGATGGTGGCCTTCCCTTTGTCCCAGGCAGGGAGACACCAGCTACCTGTTCACTGTAAGGAATGAAACACACAAAAGGAAATGAAACATGAAAAAAGCTGGGACAGGTTCTGCAACAGGAAAGGCAGCAGAACGGGAAATTCAAATACAAAGGAAAGGTGAAGGCACTGCTACCTGGAGAGGTGTTTCACCATCCTGTAAAGCAAGTCAAGTAGTTTTCCCATCACGCTATGAGGAAATACCAATGCACTTGGCTGTGGAGCTCTATGCTCTCAGATAAGCCATCCTGGAGGACCAGCTTCACACAGAGGCTTAGAACCCTCAGCAACAGCTATCAAAACACTCCAGCTCTGTTGCCATCATTACCATGGCAAGAACATGTTTCAGCTCTGTAGAAAGTCAAGAGCAGTACTTCAACAACCTACATATGGTATTTGTCTTTTCTCTTCAACAGATATTTTCACATCTGAGCTTTTTTTTAAAAATCAATCTTTGAGGCTCTGTTCAAAGTGAAAGAACTGGCAGCTGCACGTGAATATCCAAGAGGATACAGCTGCATCCAGAGTCATCAGATGGCCAGTCCCAAAAGGAGCCAGGGTTTGGAGATGTGACCACCACGACAGCTGAGTTAGTGGGGCAGTGACCATGCCTCACTACTCCATAAACTGGCAGAAAACAGAGAGGGACCTAACCAGGGCCAAGGGAAGTTATTTTTATGCCAGGAGGGTGCCCCAAAGATGTCCCATGAGGTTCAAAAGCAGCCTGACAACAACTTGACCTAGATTACACCTCAGCACCAGTGCAGTAATGATTTCGTTCAAAGCTGCCCATACAGGCTTCACCTTCCCCCTGCAATGCTTGTGCAGAGTGCGGCTGCACCCCAGACCTGCTTTGGCAGTCACCTACAGACAGCACCCTGGCATTTCTTAAAACTTAATTAATCAGAATATTTTACTGGCTAGAAAGCCTCTCGCTGAAATTACTGTACAATTTTCACTTCTTTCAGCCAGAATTTAGGGCAATTTTGCTTAAATAAGCCTGTCTGTGCCATTTAGCTCTATTTTACCAGGGAAATCTGCTCTCACTTGTGCATATGACGTAATCTATTGACATAACCCCACCAAAACAGGCATTTCAAACCCTTATACTCTGCTATTTTACATGCTGCAATTATACTCAAGCTTAAACAAATCTTTGACACAAGACTTGCACCGGTTTGCTTCTCTACCATGCACTTCACTTGGCTTTGTTTCCCCAAAAAGAACTATTTGCTTCTGGAGACTTGCACTGCTTTCCATTGCACCCAGCATCTCAACTATAGGAAGGTAAAAAAATAAACTCAGTGGCAATTTTACTAATCTAACTGTAGATCCTACCTAAACAACTAGTAAAGAATGCTCAGTAGAACAGACTCCATGTCCAACCAGCTTAACCAAGTGTGTTCACATGCCCCACCTGCTGCAGGATTCAAGTGTCCAAGTCCTTGAAGTGGGGAAAATCTCAAACTGCTTTGGTCAGGGGGTTCTCTGATGTGAGAACACAAGTCAGTTAATTCTCAAACACAGCAAGGATTAAAGTAGAGTTTAATAGTTACCATACAACTGTTTGAATGTTTATTGAGTATTCTTCCAGTCTCCATCCCGTCGCTGCAGTTACTGGACACAAGATGGAACAGTCAAGCATTGGAAATGGCACAGCATTGAGACAGGAGCCTTCAGGAATCTCATCCTCAAGGCTTGTCATCCAGGCTTCTTCACCCAGAAGCCCTTACAACCTTCAAGACTTTTATTTCATGGAACAAAAATGGCCCAAAATTTTGACTCTGGCTCTTAGTATCATCTGTAGGCCAGAGGACCTGTGAGGACTTCCTGCTCATCCAAGCTTTTGGATTTGCTGGAGATTAAGTCTCAGCATTTCCAGGAATTTATCCACAGGCTCTGAACTCAGTGAGCTCTCTAGGCACACCCCACAGCATTCAAGCTAATTCTCTCCTCAAAACCCTCCCAGTAGTCATTTATCTGAGGCAACCTCAGACTCTGCAGCTCCTCAGAGGAACACCACAGCCAGCAAATCCCAAATCAAAAGTATTGCATTTCACAAGTGGAGTTCCAGGCCCTCTACACCCAGTGATTAAAAAGAAACCATAAACCAAAGCACAATGAAGCAGGTCAGAAATTGAGATGCAGGAAGGGCTGTTTTAGGCAATTATATAATTAGTGGTCACTTTCAGACAATAAAGCCCTGCTTGCCACTCCTGTCTTCTCACCAATCATCTGCTCAGTAGCTCCAAAGCTCATGGAACTGAAGTTGTTTTTGAAGGTGACAACAAGAGGATAGTTTGTGTACTTGGTAAAGAGAAGCAGCTAAAATACTCAAAGGTAGTTCCTCAGAGAGCTTTAAAGCCCCATTATCTCTGGGTTCAGCACACACTCCCCCATAAAAAAAGAAACAATAGTACTTTATTAAAATACTAAATTTTATTTTTTCCACATACATTTAGTCTCCCCACTGTTTCCATTTGTCTGACCACCACCATGCTTTATCAAAACATTCCATACATACTTAAAATGAAGCTGAGGGTGGAGTCCTGTCTTTAAAAACTAAACAGGCATTTTGGACAACACATTCTTGGCAAGGTAATGACATTTATCAGACACGAGGGAAAGCTCTTTCAGCATTTGTAAAAAGAACAGCCAAATAATGGTTACAGAAATAAGACTGCAGATTTTAACAAACTGTTTAAACAGTTTTCTTTTCTTACAGAGTCTGTCTCCACTGCCAGAGAGCTTGAATGACCTGGAAGTGTACACAAAAAGTTAGAAATTGAAATCCATTTTTAAGAATTTTTTTTTTACTATGTTTTTTTTACTATGTTTTTTGTTTACTATGTCCACTTATTCTTTAAAATACTGACAATAATTATAACAGAAGTACATTCCTTTCAGAGAAGATCAAGTTGAAAGCATGACACTGGGTCCTTCTGCTAGGAGACTGTTATTCACACTAGGTCACAATACCAAGACTTCAGTCAAGGTGAGAGGACGGGTGTGGACCAGTGAGGCAAATACTGGCTGAACTCTGCCTACTGGCTAATGCCACAGCTGCTCCAGCAGCTGAGGCTGACTGCTTTTCAACATTTCTCCAGGAATATGTAAATTTGTCCATCAGACAAGTTTACTCTGAACCACTGAGGGAAGCAGGAAAGCATAAGCAATTCTGTCACTGCAAAAAAAACAAAACTTGAAGGAATTTTGATAGGGAAATCTAAGACACATTTTCAGCTTAGTCTGTGTTAAGCAGTAACTAATTCAGAAACTTGCTACCTGATACCACCTTTTGGCTTGTGCTCTTTTAAGAGCTCAGTTGATTCTGGGATGGAATGTACCAAGAATGCCGTAATCTCCCGTAATGTATCAAGAATGCCATAATCTCCATCACAAAACAGCTCTCCCTCCCAGACACCCTCCCCAACAAAGGGCTGAGCACCAGACTGGCCTAGGTGGCCAAACTCAGCAGCAAGAGAAACCACAGCTCATTTCCTTAGCCAGTATGGTGCCAAAAGGAAAATTCTGTGGGTTTAGAAAGCAAGAGATAATTTACCAACCATATTGAAGTTGGAAAAATGTAATAAAATATTAGCCTTCCCATCTTAGCCAACTAGACCCTTAAAACCATTCCCATATAGTTAATCTGAAGTACTGTTTGTGGTTTGTAACCCTTTAAAACAGTCCAAAGCTTGTAAAGATTAAGAAGTGGGAAAGAATCCCTAAGTCAGGCTATAAAAGTTTTTGGACTTTATTGAGCTCTGATGAATTCAGTTACCTTCTGGTCCTCCGTCCTGAAGCAATTCTTAACATAGTTGGCAAATTTGGGCTCCAGCTTAGGAAGGGTAGTACCCTATTTGGAAAAAAAGCAAGCATTAGGCTCTGCAGGTCATTTAATGCTTCCAATAACCTTTGAAGCTGAAACCCTTTGCAACACATGTGGAATCTGAATTCACCTTGCACCTTTACCACACTAATCTGCTTTAAACCATTTTATAAAGTTTTTCTACCACCACCAGTTATTTCTCACATGAGTGGCTACACACTGAATTGCTGTCCAAGACTCTTTGCTGATGCTGAAGAGCACAACAGCAAAAATCACCTTGTTTGTAGTCAACACCCCAATGCTACTCAGGTAAACTAAAACTAATTCCATATGTATGGACTCTTACTGCAGCACACAACCTGAGACTACTCTTCACAGGTCGGTTTTCAACTTCAGCTCTCTAAAGCAAAACATGAACTGACCCCTGCTTATCCTTTAAAACTCATTAATACACTATTGCTATTAAGTTAAAGAACTGTTCTAGAAACATTTCTTTGTAATCCCTGCACATTTCTTTGCACATGCTCAAATGTACAAGGCAGATTCAGTTAATAATTCATAGATATTGGTTTATCAACTTGTCTCCTAGTAACTCCAGGGAAAATAATACAGCATGCTATTTTAGGAGATGCCGATTTCCTTTCACATGTTCCAAGAGGAATACTTTCCAATTTCTTAGGTCAATCCATTAAAATATCCCACACCAATTAGGACAGCACACTTACCTGCTACTTAACACACTGCACAAGACAACAAATTTCTGTTCAAAGGAAACAGCAACACGAGGAATATTTCAAACTGCAATACTGCAACCCAAAAGCCTGGATTTGGTGTTTGCCTCACCTCATGCTTTTCTTTTAGCTTCTTAACACCTACCTAATACAAGAGTTTCGCTCTGAATCCAGGAAGTAATTTTTTTAAAAGCCGCTGCTGGCTGTCAGCTGGAGTCCTGTGTTCACAGAATGCAGACACCCCTGCCCTTAAGGGATGCTCCAGCACCATCTTGACAAAACTTTACATGAAGCTCCCTACTACAGTGCTTGGACAGCATTTCCCAGGAGAAACACTCTTCAGCACCAAATAATGTATTTTAAACTTCTTTTTGCCAGTTATCTGCTCTGTGTGCCTCCGTCTGCAGGGACATGTCTACTGTGAGCAGCTCAGCCACTTGCGCTCACACTGCAGAAGCACCACTAATCACAGCTCCTTTGAGTCATCCCTAACACCACAGCCGCATCCAGGGGTCATTGTGACCCACCAGGATGGGCCTATACATCGTCAGGCTCACAGTCCAGGGCTGCAAATTTCCATCCTCATCACAGCTCACTCTGCATCCACCCTGTATTCAAACACAGCTGATCTAGTTTTGCATTCCTGGAAAAAAAGCAGCCTCAAAACACTAATGATCTAAGCAAGAAAATGATCCTAATTCTTTAGGTGACCTTTGTTTGCTGTTGTATGGGGTTAAAAAGTGTATTATTTTTGAATAAAAAACCCCATCAGCAAACCAACGATGCTTCCTAGCACCCATATCAGCACTTCTGAGCCGCCAAGCACAGCCACAGCCAGGCCCTCGTTCCCATCTGCTCCGAGCACAAGGGTACTCAGAACACAGCCCTTGCACTGTGTACTTCAAACCTACTACACCCAACCAGCCTACAACTGGATTTTTTATTTTGTACTTAAATAGCAGCTAAGAATATTACTGACATGTGACCACCTACTGCTGGTCAAAACTGGTAACAACCAGAGCAAGGGACTGATACCTTCAAAGGGTAGAGCATCCACTGGAAGGAGACTCAACCCAAGACACATCCCTCCAGAAAGCAAATGCTTTCAGGTCTGTAGCACTGCATCAACTCGTATCACCAGCACCTATCTCCCTCTTCTGGAAGTTATTGAGCTTTACAAGAATCAGGATACTGCCTCAAGACCAAGGCATTCCAAGCATGTGTGGAACTTACTCCACTTTGCCTTAGTAACCTAAAGTGGATATGCACTATTTAAGTCATCTTTACAATAATTATGACCTAAGGTTGTTTTTTTTTTTTCTTCATTTGAACAGAGACAGTTCTACTGGAGAAATACACAAAGTGGTTCTGTTTCTCCTGAGTACAGAGGCTTATTTTTCACAAACGTGTTTTCGTTTCTCTGAGCTTCAACGTCAACACACTGATAGTAACAGCACAGCAATCAACAACATGGTAAACATTTCTTAAAACATTCAATTCTTCATATCTGCAGAAATGCAAAAGTAAGATTGAGAAACCTCATTCTCAAAAACTCACCTTATCTACAGATGCTTGCATTTTTGCTTTTATCTCCTCTAATGACAGAGGGACTTTTGGTGTTTTTGGAGTTAGAGTTTTATCCTTCTTGGAATCTGGAGTCTGAAAAACAATTTCATTAGGAACTTGTACAAAGAGCTAAAGAGAAGATAAATTTTACAAAACTAGCCATCACACTGATAGTCCATATAGTTTTCAGAAAGTCACAAAACCTAAATTCATTCTTCCCACACATTCCTTAGAAGAATGAAAAAGATCTGTTTTTAAGTCTGGACTTAATTCAATTAGAGTTAGCATAGCTGGTATCTTATACTTCTGGGCAGGTACCTCCACAGCTCCTTTAACAGAAATGAAACCAAAAATAGCCAAAATATTTAGCAATTCTGAGTTTACTCCACATCCAGATTAGGACATGATTTAAAAGGCACACCTGCAGTGCTTCTCAGATGTTGTCCTGCCATGCACCCCATGCTAATTTCTGTATGAATCATCCTGGCATCATGTCTGAGCACATGCAGCAAGGAAGCAGGACACAATTATACAGCATTAACAAGGAAACTGCCGGTCCTGCAGTGGATCATGGTCACAACAGTTCTCAACAGCAGCAGCCTCCAGTGTTCTCCAGTGGAAATACACTTGGCAGTCACCCTCTTGTACAAGGTGCTGCACGAAAAGAATGGATTTAGTCCTCCAAACCAAAGGATTACCAATATTCCCAGGGGACAGTATGTCTGATTTTGACTGCTGATCATTGCAGAGTTTCGCAGAGAACATGAAGCAGTGAACAGTATCATCAACATGCCTCACATTAAGATTTAAAAACCTAACTTGAATGTCAGTATGTTGCTTGAAGTTACCATCAGGCAAGAAAACTAGCTTCCCCACTAGAATAAGCCTTTCTTTTACTCGGTTGTTTTCACTCACTTTTGATTTAGATGCTGGTGTGGATGGTTTAGAGTCTTTTCCATTTTGCTTTGCCTTCTGCATATTTTTTCCTGCAACCTCACGAGCAGGCTGAAAAATAAGCACACAAGTTCATTTGTCAAATGAACTGCATGCAAACTCAAGATAGCATGTTACAGGAAGGAAAACCTCTTGGTGCAGCACAGTCACACACCAAATAAGTTCTGTTATACCATACAACTATGTGGGACTCCCACTGTATTTTCCTCAAATACATCACCTTTCCTTATAGATCAACATGCAGTCTTTGGGGGCAGATACTGCTTGAAGATTAATTCCTGGTGGCACTGAAGTTCCATGACCTCATTCAGTGTTTTTTCTTTATTGTAACACAACCATTATCTTAACTGGCATTTCATCTGGAAATATTGTCTGGGATGTGCACAGGGCATGATACCACACACATATCTAAGACACGGAGTCCAGAATTCCTATATAAATCAAGGGACCATTTTGTTAAGTCACCCTAGATCGTATCAGATGGCAGCAATCTGCAGTTCAGGCTGTCATTACCAGGCCATTGTGCACTATCACCTATGGTAATTCGGTAGGGACAGAGCAGCACACAGTGAAGTAAAACATTAAACATCTGCTTTTAAACAGCAGCTGTGAATATAAACATTCAAGCCCAAGTACTTAAATGTGAGAACAAGAAAATGCCTCCCTGCTCCCGTGCAGCTGGCCTGCTGTGCGCTTACCGCACCACCAGATGGCCCTCGAGGGCCGATGGAGGCACGTCCAGGCTCTTTCTTTCCTGCCACTGCTCACTCTGCATCCACCTGTATTATTTAACTGCAGTGAACCCTTTCAGAGGCTCACATTTACAGCCTTCTGTAGCTGAAATCGCTGAAAGCTCCTTTCCACAGCATGCAGGACTGGATGCTAAGCACAACCTCCTTTGAGCAAGACTTCATTTGCTGCCCAAAAGCCATCCAGGTCCACACCAGTCTGACAGCTGCATCCCTGTGCTGCTAAAACCCAGTCACCCCTTTGCAGTCAAGGAAATAAAACATGGATTGGATGGATGCACATTCACATTGAAGTGTTCTCACACCCTATTACAATTTCTTTAGACAGACTAAGCTAAACCTTAGCGATCCCCCATTCACACATTCCAGAGAGCTGTGCTAACTCATTGATTTAAGGGACTACCTGCCCGATTACTGTCATATCACAGTATTAGCCACTTACTTTCTTTATTGGCGCTTTAATTTCTTCCTCATCATCCTCTAAGTCATCCTCATCACTACAATTAGAAAGGAAGTCACTCACCATAACTCAAGATTCATGTTAGGAATTGATCTTCCCCCTCCCTCCCAGGAAAATGTTTTATTCATGAAGGAAGCAAGCAATCTTTCCAAGTTTACATTATACCTTAACACATGGCTAAATGCTAGGGCAAGTACTACCTTTAAAACAGTTAAATGCATTCCCTCATCTTCAATACTGATGGGATATACCCTAGGGACTTCCACTACTACTATTAGAAGTTAATGTGTAGCAGAAAGCCTGATATGACACATCTGAAGGATGTTAAGTTAGATAGCAGAGCAGAGATAAATAAGGTAAGGATGCTTCTTCCTCAGCCAAGATACAGAAGCTTTTACACTTAGCATCCAGTTACATCACACAATTCATGTTCTGAAAGTTAGCCCTGTATTTTAAAATATATTATCAAAACAAGAATACATACTCATCATCATCATCCTCGTCTTCATCGTCGTCCTCATCATCCTCCGCTAATTTAGGTTTTTTCTTTAAAAAAATAAAGTCTGTTAAGTGTTGATACCATTTTGTGGTATAAAAAGCAACTAACTGCCACCCACAACAACTGTGGCTTAAGTACAAGGCTACTTTCTATCAATTTAGCTAAAGCCAGGAAATTACAGCTGCTAAGTCCAAAGCTATTGACAAGGCCACTGCATATGCTCTGTCCGTATGAACCTTTCCTCTGTACTACAGTGCTTTAATGAGCATTTTAACTCTTGCAGTACACTGATATTTACATTAGAACCTGCAGTTACTGTAGCCATTTTATCTACCCCTTCAGAATAACTTTGGGGACCTTCTGTACTTTATTACACTTCTGGAATTTAGTACAAAATAATTGCTTCCCACTTGTAATAAACAGCAAGGCACCTAACTGCTTCCACCTAGAGGTAGTACTAACACCAAACTTCAAGAAAATGCTGCGAACAAAGTGACTGCAAGTCCATATACCTGTGGTGTTTTAGCTCCTCCTCCACTTGCTGGTCTCTTTGTTGAAGCATTAACAATTTTTGTATCATCTTCCTCCTCATCTGATTCTGGTTCTTCTTCTAATGCTGATAAAGCAAAGTCAAAGCATAAAAACCTCACCTTATTTAACAATATAAAGCAAGACTGCTAGTAAGAAACAAAGAGCATCACCCACAACTGAGTAGGTTGGGTTTGGCTGAGGTGCTGAATTGATAGCAGGAAGCTTCCCACTAGTGACCTAACCACTGACTAGGAGGTTTTCCTTGACTGAAGCAGATACTACTACAGAAAAATCCAAACCAGGTGAACAACCACCTCACACACTGCTTGGAACACTCCTCACACATAACAGACCATAGAAAGTCAGTCATGTTTTCTCCACTCCTAAGGAGACACATTTGAAAACTATGAGAGTAGAGAGAAAGATCAAAGACAATTCTCCAAAGGAGAAGGCTCGCCCTGGGTTAGTTCAGTTAAAAATCAGAACTATATCATGGACAGTCTTCTCACACTCAGTTGATAAGCAGAAAGCCTACAGTGGGACACCAACACCCACTTCTATGGGGAGAAATTAGAACCGGAATTGCAAGGCTGATAAATGCCCATTATCCATACAAACCAAGTGGCAAACAAAGGCAGGCAAGCACTTCTCTGAACTTTTGCCCTACACCCACTTCATGCCTTGAAGATTGTGTCAGTACCAGCAAAAGCACTGCTGGAGGCACTAGATGCATGTCTCTTAACTTCTGCTGGTACTGCCAGGTGTCAGGACATAACAGTGACCAGACATACATACCTACAAGGTGCTGACCGCTGATATAAACAGGCCCTGAACCACATTTCAACCGCAACACCACAGGTGGTGTGATCTCAAAGCCACCCAGTGAAACCTGTGGGACAAAGCATTTGTATTCAGTTGAACATTCCAGTCAAAGTGTACTCAACAGGCACTCTGCCTAAGTGGAAACAGCATCAACAGCTGGAGACCCCATGGCTAACACAGTTACTCCAAGTTCCCATTTGACAGAGTATTCTTTAAGTATTGAAGAGTCAACTCAAGAGTCAATAAGCCACTAACAGGGGTTTACTACACTTGTTGCTTATCCTAGTTAAAGCACAAAAAAGCCAGAGCAATACATTTATTCCTACTCCACCTGGCAGTGGAGTAGGAATACTCCATGTCAATTTGAATATTATCCATCCCACCTGCCCCAGCACTGTGTAGTTTGCTATTCAGCTGAGCCAAGCCATTTCTAACTTTTTTCCCACTAGAGACCAAATTTACAGTAGATTTTCCCATGTTTCTGTACTTACTGTGGGCTGCACTGACATTTTCAGAGATGCCAGTACTACTTTAGTAGGGTTGCCTTCATAGTCCAGTGCTTCTGCTTCTACAATGTGTAATTCATCTTTGGCTCCAGCTCCTAAAGTAACCTGTGAATTCAAGAACAGGGCACAGTCTGAGCAACTTTCCAAATATTTTAAAATCTTCTAAACTCCATTTACTGTTCTACATTAATTAATACTAAAATTTGCATTTCTGACTATGAATGATTCCATCAGTCTCCATCCCAAGCCAACACCCTTTCTCCACAACACTGAAACTTCCAAGGTTCCAGGCATGTTTTGATGACAGTGAAATCAGGGCACTTGCTGCTGGATCACTGCACTATAAAGAGCAGTGCAAAGTTCAGTCAGCTCTACAGCTGGTCCAAGGAAAGAAGTACAAACATGTAATCTCAACAGAATAAGTCTATGGCCTTCCCCTTCCTGCCACATTTGATATGCAAACTGCTTCCCTTTACCACACTGTGCACCTTTTGCTTACTTGACATTCACTGAGGACTCAACCCTAACAGCAACTTAGTTGAATACTGTAATTTATGCACATGCCTTTTGGTGCAATTTGCCATGAACTGAGAACTGCTGCCCTAAGACACTTCTAAACTGAAGTGCCTGGATCCTTTACTCTGAGTATGAGTCTGGCACTCTTCTCTGAAAAGTCAAAACTCATAGCTGGAAGGAGACAAGCAAGTGACAGTGGCGAGGCCTGAAATTCCAGTTCACTGAACTTTGGTCCTCTTAAACAGGACTAGATGCAGAAAATGTGAAAACCAAGAATCCCTTGTGTTGCAACTTCCCAATACAAGTGCACAAGGCTGTGTTTCCTATCCTAAAGCCCATACAAAGAAAGCTTTCCAACCCCCGCCGCAGGGGATGTGGGTGTGAACACTTCAGACAAAGGCAGACAAGTTTCTGTTTTCCAGGAGCTGAGCTTTAAGGAGGTTGCAACGGTCC
This sequence comes from Cettia cetti, assembly GCA_013401135.1. Lineage (NCBI taxonomy): Eukaryota > Metazoa > Chordata > Aves > Passeriformes > Sylviidae > Cettia > Cettia cetti. The sequence goes on from VZUI01094482.1 coordinate 46,363, forward strand.
AGACTTAAGACTGAAAAGTAGAATATTGGATTTACAACTTCTCACAAATTTTGTTATTAGCAATTTAAAAAGGTGAAACTACTGCTCTGGTCTCACCTCTCAAATGTTTTATCAGCAACACTGAATTGTTCAGCTAGTGGGACAAAAATTTTAAGAGCATGACCTGTCATTTGCCTCAGTTCAATACTACAGCACTTTTCATTTACTTCCCATGTGTTTGGCAAGCATCCATGTATGTGCTTAAATTTCTATGCTGAAGAAATGCACACCGAATAGGTGATGAAGCACTGACCATCCCTGTTCTTAGCTGCCATTAGTAAGACATTTACAGAAACTCATGGCACTTCTACCTCTTGCATCCATCTTCCTCTTTTTCCTTTTACCCTCTTTTCTCCCCATCTTGCTTTAACCTTATGCCCAAGACCAGCACCACACTTGCATTTTAACACACACAGTCTTTACTCATCTGGGCTTTTACCAGGAGCACAGATCAGCCCCCATGTATTTGCTGCCTTTACACCCTCCTCATCCTTAAGTCCTTCCTCTACTCAACAAGGTTGGGGTTTTTTTTTGTTTGCCACCATGTCCCAGACTTCTTAAGTCTTCAAACCTTTTAAACATTTTCAAGTTTGTCCTTTGGTATCTTAATCCCATTTCTCCTGTGCATCATCCTTTTTTATTCTATGAGAAGAGGTTAATGACATAAGACTTCATTCCCCCCACAAGCCTAACAACAAAGTAGTACTGTGGATTGATCTGCTTCATCCATCACAGCGTACAACATCAGAAGAGGTGCTACAGGTAATTTTGAAAATATAAACAGAAATGGAATTTTGAGTAAAACAATACAATTTAAGTATTACTAATTTTATCTGCATAACAAGCATTCAGATAGAAGAACTCTGCATGTGGACTTTAACTACTGTTATAGTCATACTGTTACAGTCTTCTATCAAAACAAATTGTAATTTAGAACAAATTATTCATGGTTAAGTCCAGGCTGTACCTTTTACAATATACAACGACGGAAAACACATGACTCATTTAACTAACACAGAAGTGCTCGAAGTAACATCATTAAGTGTTTGGAGATCCTTATTATGCAAGTGACCTCCAGGAAGCAATTCTGCCAGAGTCCATTATTTTAAGACCCACTTGCTTCCACGTATTAAAGCATTTCCTTGCATTTAAATAAAGACAGCAATAAGGAACAGAGATGCTACAACCCTTTAATTTCCTGTGTCTAAAGATGGGGCATATTATTGTTGTTACCCAAAAACACCATGGTTAGTCCAGAACAAAAGCATTGAAATATTGTGTCTGACTTGTGTTGAACCAGAAAGCTCCGAGGACATATTCAAGAACTCTCTAGGAGTCTGTTAGATTAATTATCTGAATGAAAGATGGGGTTTCCCAGTTACATCCTTGGAGAGGGCAAACAAAGGACAATAAATCAAAACATAAACCTTCTGCCCTCTTATTTAGATTTACTTTTTATCTGCTTCTGGGAATGAAAAAGAACTAGAGTTATGTTTGGGAAGACACTGAAATGGTTTTCAAAATCAAGTTCCAATGTAGTAGTTTACAGGAGTATGCCTGTGTATGACTGTTCAAAATCTATCCTTTCCTCTCTGCTCCTGTAGCATAGGCACTATTTGCAGTAGGGATGCCTGAGTGTATAGTCTGGCATTTAATTCCATTTAGCATATATTTATTAACCACTACAAGATGATTTGTAATTTTTTCCAGCTTTGCATTTGCTTGGTGTCATCAATGAAACATCAGTACAGAAACTTTTTCAATACAGAAAATATCCGGAATTACAAAATATGTACTATTGCCAACAAGACATGATTATTTTAAACAGATTTACGTAACAATTATTACTAGAATTATAATTGGAGAAACAAATGACACGTTAAAAAAATCACGTCTCACAGCACACATTTAAAATGGAAAATTGTAAAAACCAAACACTACTTGCCGTTCTTAGAGACAACTGATGTTCATTTTCTTCATCATCTACTTTAAACTGAAACTCCTTATCCGCTTTAAGCTCGCAGCCTGTAACAAGACAATTTAATTATAAGCCTACTATTTTATTTAAACTCAGGTATTTGCTAACCGGTTATTTCGCAGCTTGCTGCTCCCAAGCCTCGTACTTGTAGAGAACTAGCAGCACTCCGGACACGCACGGAACAGAACACGTGGGGTGAGAAAACCCCAGGCTAGCGCGCGGCCTGCTACCGACCACGCAGCTCCCCGCGCCGCCCGTCCAAGCCCAGCAGCTTCAAGACCATCCCCGCCCAGCGTCCCCCGCGGTGCCCGGGGCGATGGCACCGCCATAACCACCCGCCGTGGGCGGCGGGGCCTCCCCAGGGGCGATGGGCAGCAAGGCGCGCGGGCCCGCGCGGCGCTCCACGTGCTCCGCCTCCGGCCGCGCTGCCACGTGCTCCGCGGGCGCTCCCGGCGCGCCGCGTCCTTAGGAACGGCCGGAGACAGCGGGAACAAAGCGAGGAACAAAGCGGGACGTGCCCCGCCACGTGGGGGCCGCGCACCGCGTGGGGAGAGCGCGGGAAGAACCGCTGCGCGCCCCCGACCCCGACAGAGCCCCCCACCCTTCCCCCGCGCGCAGGGGGTGGCGCGACGCTGGCACAGGCCGCAGCCCCGCACAGCGGCCGCACGGCGCCCGGCCCCGGGGCCTGCGGGGGCGACGGGGACAGCCGGTCCCGGGACAGCGTGGCCGCGGGCGCGGCGAGCGTTACCGAAGAGGAAAGTCTGCGGGCGCAGGGGGCCCATGCTCTCTATGTCCATGCTGCTGTCCTCCATGACGGGGCTGGGGCGCCACTGACCGAAGGTGCTGCGCTGCGGGCGGACACGCACTAAAGGAAGGCCCGTGCCCGCCCACTCGCTGATATAGCCTCGCGTTCTCGCGAGAGCCGCGCTCCGGGCCCGCCCCTCGGACCCGCGCACCATCCCTGCGCACGCGCGCACGCAGACGGTGGTCGCGCGCGGGCCGGGCGGGCCGCCAGGGGGCGTCTCGGGGCGGGGGCCGTGGGAGGCGTCCGATCCCGCCCCGCACGGGGTCGGGACCGCAGTCATGGAGCCGGGGCTGCTCCACGGCCGCGGCTATCGCAGCGTTCCTCCCCAGGGCCGCACCACACCTGGGGTAGAACCACGGCTGGGAACCGCAGCCTTCCTCTGCACGCCCGCGCCACACGTGGGAACAGGGTTGGGGGGCGTCGCCACAGCCCTGGGCCTGGCTCAGGGCTTGCAGCCGTACCAGTCCGAGCGGCTCCGCTTGCCGGAGAGCCCTGCTGCAGTGGAACATGCTCTCCTCGCTCTGTGTCGGGAGGTGGTTGCTGCTGTCTTTGACTAAAATAATAAATGAACGAAAGCAGCTCCTTTCTTGTGCATTACCTGCTAGGATGAGCTCCCATCTCGAGCTACTGCTGCCTGTGCCACTGCCTCTGAAGGCCAGGGACAACAACACTGTGGCAACTTCCTTTTCAGTTGGTGTGTGATGGGAGCAAACCACTTTTTAATGTGAATTAGCACACGGGGAAATCTGTCACAACAAAGTTAAAAGTCACAGGGTTATTTTATACTTAGAGTACCAGACCTGGAAATACTTGTTTTCCTCAGCAGCTGGAGCCCATCACTGGCCCTGGACTGGGCTCACCATCCACACAATTCAGGCCATCATGTTCTGGGGCTGATCTGCACAAGTCAGGTCCCTTGTGTGCTAATTCACATTTACCTGAACACTTACTCTGCAAAAATAAAAGTATATAGGCTTTTGGTGCTCTTATCTCTCCACTGATTTGAAATGTGTGACTTGTAGTCATGTTGCCTTCATTCACATTCATAAAGGAACAACATTAAATGATGCTGCTGAAAATGAGACAAAGTGAAACATAACTGACACTGTGGGAAAATGAAACTTACCCTGTCAAAGATTCCCCTTCCTCAGTCTTCCACGAAGCCGGCCTCTTTGCAAACAGCAAATACAGTACCACTGGATACACATGCAACTTAGTTTTGAATGTAAAGTCTCCTAGTTGAAAAATACAATTCACTTTTCCAAATCAGAGATTACCTGAGCAATGGTTTCACCAGGTTAGAATCCCCTACAATCCTATTAACGTTAGGGCAGTTTGTCCACTGAGGTGTTTCAGGTGGATTACCACAGGCTGACTAAAATTCAGTAACAGTTAAATTGTGTGTGAAAACAAGGTGCAGGAATAAATCAGTGCAGCTTAGCATATGAGTGAGGACAGATATTCTTTGATTTACTCCCCTTAAAACCTCACAAGGAACTAGAGAACAAACAGTTTATTTCATTTTCTAACATTTGGTTTGGTTAATTTCCTATTATCTTTACAAAGTAATTACTGCTGAGGGTGGCCCTTGGGGTAGGAAGAGTGGAAGGTATGAAGATACACACAGGAATCTGTGGAGCAGCAGAGGCAGAAATCCCACCAAGAGCAGTGGCTGGTGTCCCTGGCAGAGAGAGGCATCATTAACTGATCAGACATCTCGGCATTAAGGGTTCTGCAGATGGAGATGAAGCATTTGTTTGGTTTGACTTGAAAATGGGAGCCAATATCAAAATTTCAAATGAAGTTATGGCATGACCCAGATGTCAGACTGGAGCTGGAAGATGCATCCTACATAGCAATAGTGGAAGGGAGTGAATTACAGTTACCTGGTGTAACGCCAACAGGAGGACATGGCTGCTGGTCAAACCCACCCAAAACCCTGCCCCCAGGGTTTGAGCAGCCCACAAATTGCAGCTCCAGAAGTCCACCCCAGTCTGCTGGAGGGAACAGTGCAACCACAGCATGTCCTCCTGCATGCAGAGTCACTTTTAATTCGAGTCTTCCATTATGGAGGAAATAAATGTGGGAGGAAACAAAGGACAGACACAGAGAAGCAAAACAGGAGTAGGAAGTAGGAGATATATGCTTACTGCATCTTGTTTGGCTCCATAGGGCTTTAGAAGGACTGTCATATATCATGACATTTATTATTTCTGCTATGGTACTAGGACAAGAAGTCCATTACAATATCAATCATTTTACTTTGCTCAGCTCTGCTGTGTAATACTCGGCATAGCAGAAAAGGGCTACAGGTGATCTAGAAACAGCTGTACAGGGACAACTAAGGGAAATTTGGAGTTTCCCTTAATGGAATTTTCTTTTTAGTGAGCTTTTACAAAACTTAGGAAATTGTATTTTAAACATGGTTAAAACCACAGCACAGTTGTAATCAAGCAATCAGAAGCTACAGAGAGAGTAAAGATTTCCTATGCAATCTTAATTTACACACGGACATAATGAAATAATCTTCAGCTGCCCTGTCCCATGGCTGTCATGTAACCTCTCCATGGGGCTCCTCCTCCCTTCACTAGTCAACAGTTTCTGTCCCAGTGAACTAAGGGCTAAAATCTAACTGGCATCAAAACAGCCTTCTTGATCTTAAAAAGAGATTACTTGCACACCAGAAAATCCAAATATTTTGCTTTAATCTGAAATAGCTGCATATTGCCATTCCCAGATAGGGCAGCAAGAGGCAGGTGTCAGCTGTCCACATCCCCGTGAATTGGGGGTACCAGCAGGAGCAATGTGCTGTCCAGGCACTGCAGTGACAGCAGGGACAGAGCTGCCCTGCTGGGTGCTAGGGGAGCACCCTGAACACAGGCAAGAGCTTCATCTAGGGCTGCTTTGAGAAGATTTGGCCTTGCATTTGTAATTTTCCTTCACCTCCAGGCTGGTTTGCATCCAGCTCAGGACAGGGAGCTGTGATGGATGGACCATCCTTACCTGGTTGTCTTCTTTTTTACCCACAATGTGCTTTATGCTGCTGACCCTGCTGTAAGTGGCACTGGAAGTTTTATTTGTCTTCCCTCTCTCTGTAGTGCCTGTTACATCCACAGCTTTGTCTGTAGCACATTATTCATGCAGAGCAGCATGAAGAGCTGCATCAGAAGGCCCTTCAGCACCAGAAAATGCTGCATATGGGGAGCAGAGTGAGGCTGGTGACCCAGCTTCTGCTTATGGCAGCATGAGGTTGTGCTGCTCTGTCTCTTCCATGGTTTTGCATAGAGCTTTCAGGGGATCCTTCTCCTGTTAAGGTCCAATTTCAGACATACAACTATAAAAGGGAGGATAAGCCAGGACGTCCACAGGGGAGGCACTCCGGTATCGCAGAGATGATAAGAAGTAAGGTTACACAGATAGATTACACATGTCAGTGTCACAATAGTAAAAATTGAGATAGCCTGAAATGTCTCTCTTTTTTTCCTTTTTTTTTTTTTCTTTAAATATTCAGTACAGAATATCCTCTGAGTCCTGGCCATGATGCGTCCTGACTACTGCAAAAATTAACCCTGTCCTGACTGAAACTGGGAGAAAAGCCAGGACACTTTCTGTGCCCTGTAGGTCCCAAAGGCAAGGCCAGCTCCCAGTAGAAGGAACAGTAGGAATTTGGAGTTAGTGGGGCTGACGTGTCAGGAAGGGGGATAGCAGTGAAGAGCTCCATAAGCCATATGTCTGTAAAGCTGGTGAGGCAGACTGCACCTAACGTCCTCTACCCAGCAATGACAGATGTCTTTGCCCCATGGGCCACAACTCCCCCTGCAATATCATTTGCTGCTGTGTTCTGATACTATACCTGCTTCCAGCCTACAGCACTGCTCTGCTTGTTAAACCCCCTGAACTCAATCCCAAAATTATGTTCTGCATCACTGCCAGGGTACATGAGTTTTGCTGATCACCCATGGGTAGCCAGGGCTGTGGAGATGGAGAACACCTGGTACTCCACATCAAAGTAGCTTGGTGATCACTTTTCACATCTACTCCTCCTGCAGCACAAGCTTTTAAATATAGTCCCTGTGTCCCATGGTTCCTGCAGAGTGTGGAAGGGAGGACGTAAGGCCATGGGGCCAGCATGATCATGTCTGGTTCCCGATTTTCCTGTGTTTGTTATGCTCCATTTCTACAGCTTCACTGCCAGAGCCTGAGGGGCAGGTCCATTTGGTGTTTGAGTAACATGCAGGATGCTGTTAATCAACTGCAAATTTGTGCAGATGCTCTGGCTACAAATTCAGGAAAGATGTTCCCTCATCTCATCACTGTCATTTCCCACTTCAAGGTCAACAGCACCATCTAGTGATCCTAAATCAGCTTCCTACTACACTGCTGCCTGCCTTCTTCCAAGTTTCATCCATCCAGGTATCTCAGGTGAGGTTTGCCTGTCTGTGCCTACCTACTACACCCTTCCTACCAGAGGGTTGTTTACTAGAAGGTGTTGCATGGGGAGCTGATTGTCCTTGGCCACAGTGACTGAGCTCAGAGCTGGGATGGCATGATCCAAACTAAATCCCAGGCTAGAAAACATGGCAGAGCTGTGTTCCAGACCCAGTTTGGCTCAGTGAGAATCTTACCTGCCCTCTTGGGTGGATTCCACATTTAAAATAAATCTGCCCAGGGAAAGAAAATAATCCCTCTCATCCTTCCCTAGGTTCTCTGCTATATTTGACCTCAGTCAACATGTTGTGTAAGGACCTCAAGCACAATAATCAAAGGTGGTGTTTTGTCCCCAGGGTCCCACTGGCATGCACAGCTCATAATACAGATGTCAGGCTGGCATTATTTCTGATCTCTCAACTTTGAGCACAGGCAGACAGGCGTCTCCACACCTCCAAAGTGCAGTGGGCCCTTCTGTTCTTTCCCCCATCACACCCCCTCAAGAAACAAAAAACAAAAAACACCCCAAACAAACAAACAAACAAAAAAACCACAAAAAAAACCCCAAAAAACCCCCAAAAAATCTGCTGGATCCACAGACAAACCTGGAGAGGTTGATGTGTTGTTATCATCCCAGCTCCTGCACTGCTGCATTTCATCCTCTCCACAAGAGTCTCTGGGGCGCCTGTGGTGGATAAAAAGGCAGAAGAGTATCAAGTTGATAGCAGTTTCATTTTGTGCCTCTACTCTTCCTAGCTGGGACAACGTGCAAATTTCACTACTGCCTTCTCTGTTCCTTGGCTCTTCATCAGGGCATCTTGCAGGCTCAAGGTGCTGCAGGGGAGGAAACAAAAGGACACCAAGCTTATGACTGCTCTTGCTAAGGAATTTTGATGCATGAAGCACCTCCTGCATCAACAAGGTCATGGCCAGGAAAACTGCACTATGTGGGATACATGTGGCAAACTCTTGTATTTCTACTTGATCATTAAGATAAAACAGTTCCCTGTTCCCAGCTTGTGCTAGAGGGCACTCTTGGAAAACAGGAATCTGAAGCCATATGGTTCTACACACATATCTGGATCACAGCTCTCAAAGTCATGCAGAACATGATGCATATTTAAAGCCATATACATGAATCAATTTATTTCCTGGACTTTCCCGAGCTTATCTAATGGGAGCAACAGTATTAAACCACTCTGCAGGCTGGGTTGAATGTGTCCAGCTGGGGCAGCAGAATGGCGTTTTATCATCATAGCAGCATTCCAGGGTGGGTTACTGGCTCCTGCACAAAAAACCCCCACAGATCCCTTGATATGATTATATGTATATCAATATGTATATATATGTGCTTATATGCTTCAGCAGGCTTTTGAACAAAGATATTTACTGAATAAATGAACATATTTCACGTTTTCAAACAACAGTTTTGAAAATTTTACAGGTGAAACAATGGGTTCTGGTTGGATCTCTGATCACAAGTGTAAGTTTAGAGATGTAATACATACTCTGTGATCTGTGTGAAGCACATCACATGTCAAAAATCAAATTGAATGGTAGGAATCTCTGGGAGATAAATAGCAAATATCAGTAGGTTTGTATGAGTGTGGGGTACAACCACATCTTGACTACTGTAGGTAGCAATAGTCATGCTGGGGAAAAAAAAGACAAAATAAAGGGCTATTTGATAACAAGAAGCGTAGAGAACAAGAAACAACTGCCTGATGTCTCCCCTAATACAAGAAATAGAGGACATAAAATGAAACTTGTAGGTGGCAGATTAAATAAAAAAAAAATAAATAGAGAGGCATATCCTCAGCCATCACATAGCAGAGCTGTGCAAGTCACTGCCACAGGATGCTGGGGATTTCAGAACTTCATGAGCATCAGACACACTCAAGGGAAAAGAAAAAGCAGCAAGGAAAAATAGGCAAAAGACACTGTTCTGTGGCTCAGTAAATCTTTGAACAGCTTGGAAGATATTCTGGGGAAAAGATCACCGTAATCTTATTCTGTTTTCCCACATTTCTTCCAGTTGGAGACACTGGGCTGGCTGAGCACTCAGTGTGATGTGGTGTCACAGAGAGAGATGTTCCCAGCACATGCAGCTCAAGAGTGCTGGGACCCAGGCCGAGCTCCAGTCCAGTGGGTCCCCCAGTGCTTGGGTGCAAGACCCATGGCCAGAATAGAGTCCAGTTTTGGGGCTGGTCATATAGAGCAGAGGTTTAGGATATTCTGGCCAGCTGTTTCCATCCAGGTGCAGCCAACTTTGGCAATCCCACAGTGGAAGGCTGCTCAGGGATTGCAGGGGCTCCTATATGCTTGTACTATCACCTGCATCGGAATCTTATTTCAGATGAAGTCTCTGTTGTACTGCTGGTGGTAATCTGCAGCAGGTAAATACAGAAAGGCGACAAAATATTCACACAATTACCTCAATATTCATCTCTCGACTGTATCCTATAGTGGGGGAAACTAATCCCTGGAGGAAGATTACCCAGTGCCCTTGTTCCTGGATGACAAAAAATGAAAAACACAGACTCCATGTTTAATTCTCTGCATTTCCAAAACCAGTTGGGAACCTTGTCATGAATGGTGCATGTCTGTGAGATGTAGGCTTTCAAAAAGTGGGTGGTAGACTTCCTTTCAAAAAAGGATTTCCAGCTTCTTCAAGAAGAAATTCTTCAATTTTATCTAAAATTTGGAAGTCTGAGTGCTGTCAGCAACCTCAGAATAAGAGTTCCCATCTGTCTTGTCCCACCTACATGCTGCCACTGTGTCACACCTGTGCTGTCACTGTGTCACACTCACCTGCATCATCTTGTATGTTCTGGTCTTGGCATGTGGCCGGAACACCTCCCCATGTGCTCAGGCATCCCTCAGAGCAAGTGGCACATGACAATGCTGGAGCTGAGCAGGACACCAGATGGATCAGCTCCTCAGGGTCCATGAGGTCCACAGTGCCATCCCTCCATGTGCTGTCATGGTCATTGTGGTGTCCACAATGTATCAGACACAATCTACAGATTGTAGATTGCAAACAGATCAACAGATGCAGTTGCAAACCCACAATGTATATGTTGGCCATAGAGGAGCAAAAGTCAACTGAGGAGGTCTCTGACACTCACTTGTTAGACCTGGCACACTTTATTGCCACTTGCTGCTAACATCCAAGATCCCTGCGGAGCCATTGTGTTCCCAGAACCATCCCATAACACACCTGCTCCTCCCTGTGGCGCTGAGGCCTGTGGCCCACAGAGGTTCCACTAGTTTTGTTTTACAGGACATGGCATTGTTGGAGACTTATGTTTCCAAAACTAGTAGACCTTAAAAAAAGCTCATTCCATGTAATGAAAAACAGATCAGACTCTCAGCTAATATAAATGTCTAGTCTGTGTAAGAATATCATCCTCCAGATAAACTCACTGGATGCAGAGCATGGATGATTTTGGCTCGCTTGTTTCTTGTTGATACATTGGAATACTTGGATCAGTTCTGCAGCCACGTTCTGCACCGGGATCCCCACTAAGCGAGAGCAGTGCCACCGCTGAGACAGCCCCTGCTCTCTAAGGCCCCACGCTCCAGGTCTTCTCATCAGTAGCAACATGAAACTATTTTCATCACAACTCTGGGCTCTGATGTCACCATCAGATCAGCACACTAATGCAAACTAATGCAAAGTCTGGGAGCTCCCAGGGGCTCAAGCCCAGTTCATGGCCGTGCGTTTTAGGCTGAGGACTCGCACCTGCGGCCCCTCGTGGGGCCGGGGGCCGAGTTAAAGCCGAGCGCTGGGGCGTGGCAGGGCCGGGCCGGTGGGGCCGTGGCGGTGTCCGGGCACCAGAGGGCGCTCTGGAACCGCAGATGTCGCAGGGAGCCGCGTCCAAAGCCGGGCGGGACGGGCGGGAGAGGGGCAGGACATGGGGACAGCACCTGTGGACAGCACTTGGGGACAGCAGACACTGAGACAGACAGGACCCAGACACTGCACCTGAACCGTATCCCCATGGGAGCGTGACCCCCAAACACTGAACCCTGTGCTAGAGAAACAGAACATTGTGCTAACAAAACATAGCTGAAGTCTTGAATGGAACCTCAGTCCTTGCAGTGTTCAGGTTTTGACTGGATTTACCTTGCTTTTATGAAGGTACAACTTATCAGCAACTGTGTTGCAGTCAGGCCCATTTAATCAACATTAAATATGGCCTTTTGAATTTCTTAAGCTTTTGCAGATGACTCTTATTTTCTGCAAAACCCAAACTTCTCAGTGCCATCATCTATCCTGAGAATTTTTTGAAACACAGACACCTGAACCAGGTAGGGAGCACCAAGAAACTCCTTGGAAAAATCCCTGTGCTCTCCAAGCAGGCCTGAGTTAATAAATGGCCATGATTGCAGGGACTGCAGCAGCCAGACCTTCACTGATGGTCTCACTGCAAGAGAGCAAGAAACACACAGGAGCAGATGAGTTCTCCAAAGGGTCTGCTTCCAGCCCTGGAAACACTTCCTTCACGCGGCATTGCCACCCTCGGCTCTTCCAGCAGACTTCACCTCTCATGATGAGCACAGTGTCTCACACTGTCACCAGTGTTAGCATTTAAGATGATTTTCTCCTTGCATGCAATTACTGAACCATGGAACAGCAAACTCAGAATGGAGGAGGTTTGGGTAACAAACCCAGAAATTATTAAGTCTGCAGAAAAGTGCAGGCCTGCCCAGTGGGGTGGGCTGAGCCCTGGAGCAGATCTAATCCTGCAGGTTTTCTAGGGAAGGAAATCCTGGAGGTGGAGGGATCTCTTTATGTCATTCCAAAGATCCCAGCTCAGTAACAGAGAGACGGATAATAGCATTTGAACACTATCTGCTTCAATTCAATTTTATTGATTTATTTGCTGTCCAATGAAGCCATCAAGTGTACAAAATGGTTAATCTTATTTTTTTTCCCCTGATGTCTGTTCAGAGGAGTGAAGTTGTAAACACTGATCCTTGCAAGGAGTGTGGTAGGGGAGATACATTGCACTTTTTTCAAGACAAATTCTGATTTGTGTCTGTGCAAAGTGAATCCAATTTTAGTACAGGGCAAAGGAAGGACACAAGCCCTTCCCACTCCAGACTCCCAGTGGAAAGCTGCTCCACCTGAGTGGTTTGGACCCACCTTGCTGACCCACTTCGCTGGCGTCACCACACTGACTCGACCTCTGGGAGGTGGCAGGAGCTCCAACATCACCAGCCTGGATCAAGTGACCCCAAACACACCCAGGGGCTGTGGGGCTGCCTCCCTCCTTTTAATACACAGCAACCTGCGCTATTTACCTAATTCCCAGCCTTCCCCAGCTCAGGGAGGGAAACAATAGTCCAACCCATCCAAGCAGACCCAAGTCAGGCAGGACATGGCTGTTGTTTGAAACACACCACTGCAGAACAGAGAGTGATGTGGACGGCACAGCCAGCAGGTCCCTACTCCAGTGCCTGACGCCCAGGAGAGAAGGAAAATGAGTTATTTTTTAAAAGGTATTTTCTTTCAAAATGTACATTTGCAATTAAAGGCTGAGTATACTCTATATTTTATTAATAATGTGGGATAGCAAAGCATTTTAAAGCTCCTCTGTTTTGATGATACTTTTTGAAGGAGGAGGAGAAGGAATTGAAATGGAAAACTTAACACTTATGATTTCAAAAATTTGGCTTTTATTTTAGGTTCTGGTAACATGCAATTACAGGCACTTAGAAAGAATTCCCTTTTTTATACTATGCCCTAGAGCATAAAATTAAGAGGCCAATTCAGGCTTTGTACTGCTTTCAGAGGCAGTTTGCTGCAGCATAGATCAACACAGAGACTGACTGTCGCCTTTCTATTGAATTAGGTCTATATTTTTGACAAGTATGGCAGCAGTATCATCACTTTAATCACCAACAATCCGTTGTGTCTCTTTATGCTAATAAATAAAACATTCTGTGTTAAATATTTCCCAGTAAGCACTTGAAGACCTGCAATCACCACTCCTCCTATATGTTCCCAAGTAAAATAATATAATGGTAATAAAATCAAATGATGTCTAGGAGTTTTATAGACAACTAATAGCAGTTATTGCAAAGTGCACATCAGATACCAATTGAAGGTTACATTTCTTTTTAATATAATATAGCATGCATATTTCACTAACTGTCTCTGTATATCAAATGAATTAAGCAGTAGGATGATATCAGTCAAAAATGGAGTTCTTTAGAAGAGGTCTTTAAGCAGAAGAGTTTTACTGGAGCTGTGTGTTAAGAGTGGGAGCACTGGCTGCAAAATGTGGGCAAATCATCCCAGGTTACTGAGGACCAAAGAAACCTGACAGTTCCAGCCAGCCCTGTCCGTGCACTGGGGCTTTGCTCCAAGTATTGATGTGTGCAAGGGTCTCACAAATCATCATGGAAATGGCTGGGAGGGACCCCCAGCCCTTCACCCCACTCTCTGCTCTAGAAGAGCACATTGGTCTCAGTCCAAGTCCTGGAACCATAAAGACAAAGCAGAGGTAGGGGTCTTAGAATAAACAGAACAGGATCAAGAGTAAGCACACAAAGGCACTCAAGCTCCTGCCACATGTTCTTCAGGGCTCTGGCAGCAGCTCCGCCAGGGCTCAGGGATGACTCCTGCAGCACAGGGGCCGCTCTCCACACTGTCCCATGGCAGAACTTCCCTTGCTCCCACCATCCAGGGGGCCCTGGACCACCCACATCCTCCTCCCCCTTGCTGCTTGGCCATCCCAGGGCTCCTCAAGCCCTGCAGCCCGTTTGCTGCTGAAGCGACTCCACACCAGCCCTGGGAGCAGGCACAGCTTGGGAGCTCCAGCGCAGCTCCAACAGCACACCTTGTCCTCAGTTGCCTTGATTTCACTGGCTTCATTCCCACACTTCATTCTGGAGTCTGGGAGCCTTGGAGTCACCCTAAAGAAACCCTTTCCTAAACTTCAGATCTGCTTATTGAGAGATTTTTCCCATCCCCATTGCTAATATACCTAATACATTCAGGGGGTCCCGCCTCAGTCAACATGAATTGTAAACCATTTCTCTAATCCCCTCAACAATACCCTTCCCCAAACCTTTTTTCTATCTTAATTAGATATTCTATCCCTTCAGTTTAAAATAGTATTTAATTTCACTTAATGATTTCAACAAAAAAATATTAGGATTCCCCAAACAGACATGTTCCCTCTGAATTCTCTCATTCTTTTTTCCAAGGGCTTCAGTTTCATCTTTTTGTTGCTTTGTCAAAACACAGCTAATTGACTGTCCTGAAAGTACAATTTTAGTAATTCCTCTCAATGAAGCATCTCTGCCTCCTCTATTAACACTGCCTAATTGGACTTTGAATCCCCAGCCAGTGACTTCACCCATGCTACAGGCCCGGATCACTGCAACAGTAAATATCAGCATCACAGTCAAATGTAGGTTGGCTCACATTCCCCCAAAATTGGCTTTCTGCTCCTCAGAGTCCAATCTGATGTAATATTACATTAAGCTTTTTTTTTTTTTTCTCGGGGAACTGGAGGGAGGGAGGAGAAGCTGCAGCACAGATCTGCGTTTCCTCTGCTCGCAGTGCTCGTTTGCTCCCGGCGTTGGCGGGGAGGGAGCGCTACGGGCTGGCGGGAGCTCCGCAGCCTCCCAGCCCTCATTTGCACCTTCTCTGTTAGCAGCGTCAGCTGCAGACAGCACAGCAGGCAAGGACACAGCAGTGCTGATCCCCACGGGCCCCACAGCTTCAAAGCAGTACCTGCCGTCCAATTCCCTCACCCAGAGATGGACCCCAGGACAGACAACTCTGCTGTGAGCAGCAGAAACCATTTCCCTTTTTCTCACCTCCTTCTCCAAAATACAGGCCGTATGTCACATGGCTTTCAACCATTGAGGGCTTGGCACATGCTAGAGGGCTGGGAAGGTTGAGTGGCCATGCCACACTGCAGCAGCAGCAAACCATCCCCGGGATTCATCTGCAGTCTCTCTAATTATCTCAGAGCATCTGCCATTAAAATGCAAGATCAGGCCAGCTACAAGTAGGAAACAGAAACAGAACTCCTCATTGATGCCTGTAATAGGCACCGAAGGCGTATAACTCTGCATAATTGCTAATTGTTATTACTATTGCAGTTGCTGCCAGAATTGCCCAGAGATGCCTCTTGCACCTTGGACCCCTGTGGGATTTGGGGGGAGGCTGAATCCTACTAGAGCATGGCAGTGTCCCCAGCAGAGACCCCCCATGGCGAGGGTGTCCAAGCCACCCTGGGAGCCTGCAGAGCCCTGTCAGAAACCCTCAGCACCTGCCGCACCAGCAGCCAAAATCGTGAGGGGCAGAGTTAAGTGCGAGTTCAAGTGCGAGATGAGAGCGTGTCAGCACTGCAGGGCCCTTGTGAGGGCAGAGCTGGACAAAGCACTCCCACCGCGCCACGCTCAGCGTCTGGCTCCCGCTGCGAGACCCTCCGGGGCCTAATGAAGCCACTTGACCTCTTGCTACCCCCATTCTCTGATATCCAAAGAGGTTATTAATGCTCCTGACACACAGGCAGTAAGGGGGTGGGGGTGGGTTGGACGCGAGCTGGCAGGTCTGCTCCAGCCCTACTCACAGCTCTGCAACAGCACAGCCTAAGAACACTGTAAGATTCCCCATCCTGTTGTGTTTGAAGAGTTCCTTACAGTACACAACACTATCAGATGTTTTTCCCATTTGCCACTGCATTCCTGTGCCCCCAGCAGGGTTCAGCTAGGATCTATTTTTGTATTTCTGAGCTGGATTTCCATTGCTCATACTCAGACCACTTCACCACTCACACTGCTCCAGGTGTGAAACCCTCATAAATCTGACCAAAGCAGCCCCATTTCTGCTCTGTGCATGCACAGCCCACTAGCAAATATAGAGCTGAATGATCCGTTTGCTCCTCTGCAGTAACTCACCAACTGCTTCTCCTAGCCCAGTGCCTGGTCTGGAGGCCCAAAGCTCCAGGGTGTGGTTTAAAGCCTGGTCCAGGACCAGGCTGTGAAGCAGAGCATTCAAAGATGTTGGGATCAGCTCTTTCCATACTGCAAGCAAGCACTCCAGAAATTAATGCTTCTTGTAAACACGCCATAGATGGAGGTAAAAGCCCACAAAATGGAGATGCCAGAAGCTTTTTTTTGTGATTTGGTTTCTTATTAGAATATGCTACGAGGGAAGAAAAGATATAATTGATAAGACTGACATTAGAGGCAGCCAGTAAAATTAAAACTCCAAGAAATGGCCTGGCTTTTTCTTGTCAGGCAGGAATACAGATTCCCTGCCGAGCACTTTAGGATACTCATAAATGTTAGGAACAAAACTTTCAAATAAAAAGGGAAGGGCTTCTGCTGCCTTCAGTTTTGGCAGGCTAGTTTCAGACGCTTTAAAGGGCCTGGCTTCCATCTGAGTACTCCTTCTCCTGCCCCAGAAGAGGACCCAGCCCCAAGAAGGCACCAGCACACCTGGGTTCGAGGCTGGAGCATTTCATGTTTCTGCTGCCTTCTATGAGCTCTGCTCTAAATGATGCTAAAGAAAACTAGTCTCAGAGGCCCAGGGTGAGCTTCGAGCTGCATCTAGAACTCAACAGCACATGTGCACTGAGGGTTGATAGATAAAAGCAGTTCAAACCCATCCCTCCTTACATCTGCAGGCTTGTGGAGCTGGAGCAGGAGGACTCACAAGCTCTAAGCTCAGAGGTGCTGGGAGTTTTGTTCCTGGACAAATCTCCGGTAACTTCTTGGAGCTCAGATAAATGCTTAGTTCTATTCTCACTGGCCTCATTCTCTTCTTTCATTTTTACACAGAATACAACATACCCTGAAAGTACATTTTTTCACAATGGTGAACAGCCCATTCCATGTCTGGGTCCTTCATCTCAGGGCAGAGGGGAACAGGCTTTTAAATTCAGTTGTCTTGTCCACAGTCCTGCTCCCAGCATCATCCTACAGCTTCCAGCTGCCCAGCACAGACAGCCCTGCTCCAGTGAGCACCATGCCAGCTTGCATTGCACACATGTGGATCTAAATGAGCACCACTTCTTGTGCTTCCACATTTTAGGAATATGTTTATTTTGTTAATAAAAAGATAATAATCTTACAACAATTTGCAGCGACCACTTAAAATAATGTGACAAATAAGCATTTGTGTATGTGTTCAACCATAAGCACAAGGGAGGTGAGGTGACTTAAACTCGCCTCTGATTTTGCAGTACCAGCCTGTGGCCACACACTGGGCCATGAAGAAGCAGCAGCTAACCAGGCTCACAAGAGGGCTTTCCTAATAAAATCAGATTAATAGAGAACAAGTTCCTCCTCTTCACCCCTTTCACAGCCTCTAAAACCAGACGCCCAAGCCCTCTCTGACAGGTGTGTACCACCTGAGTCTCATACCAACATTACATGTCATTAACAAAACATAAACCAGCGGTCACATCTTAACGAGAAACTTAAATCTCTTTATGCAGTTAAATAAAGATACCTTGTCCAGTCATTAGGAAGTGATTAACTTATCTAAGAAATAACAGCACTAGGGCTGTCAGACTGGCATACAAACACTAAAAAGAGCAGGGATCAGATATCATATTAGGTTAATTATAAAGAAAAGAAAAGACAGGGAGAAGCATAAAATAGCTATGTGGACAGTATTTTGCTGGAATTTTTCTTTCCACAGAAGTGGGTATTAAAACAATTTCTCTGCTGGTTTCCCTAATTTAGTGCTGTGCATGAGGAGGCAGCACATGTTCAGACACCCTCCCACGTTGTGTAAAGCAGCAGCCAAATCCTCATACAGACCAAGCTTCTTCAAACTAACAGAAATCCTTAAATCTCTGTACAATCAACCTGCAGCACAATTCTAGATCCTGGAGGCTTTGCAGAGCAGAAGAAGCAAGGCAGCACAGCCCATCCCACCCACCTCCTGCTCACTCCCTGGCATGGCTGTGTTCCTCCTCTGGAGCAGCCACAGAAGCTTCTGAGCATTCCTGGAGCCTGGGTACACTCAGTTCCTTATTAACCTGGTGTGTTCACCAGAGTCACCTCACCCAGCCCTGATATCCAAAGACGCTTGATTTCTGTCAGCAAGAAACTGAGTGCCTTTCCTGCAATTTCTGCCCTATTTATACTCCCAGATATGAGGTTTACCTTTCTGTCCTGGTTTTGGCCAGGACTTGGAGGCTATTCCATACCATCTCATGTCATTGTCTAGGCCAGGGAAAAAGGACACTGGATTCAGAGAAGATGCTCATGGCTTCCTGTGGGAAAATGTGGCGGCATTGAACCCTTGTTCATAGCTCAGGATCCATCGTGAATGTGGCCGAACACCTGCTGCATGCAACCAGAGTGAGATTATCTGTGACAGTTTGGGACTGCCAAAATCCTGTCACCTGAGAGACTAAGGAGGCAGAAAGCAGGGGGCACAGTACTGGGAGGAACATCTAGAATTAGGTGAGGATTCTGAGGATCTCAAGTTTAAATTCAGGCTTTAAATATCTGTTTAGTGGGAGCAGATGAGTTGTGAACACATCTTTGAGCAGGAGGCTACCCCCTGTGCTCCAACACCCAGCCAAGCACAGACCTGCCCTCCCCTTCCAGCCCCCAGTTCTGCAGGGATATGCTAATGCTGAGGGATATCCATGCCCTCATCCCATCATCCAGGACATCACCCACAGCAGAGTTTTCCAGCACAACCAAAGTACTGATTTGAGAGCTCAGGATATGAGACCAAATGACTGGGACAGCCAGAAGTATCTGGTCACTGTTCAGTGAAAAGGGAGGTGGGTTTCCCTTTTTAGCACTTGCATCCTCTTTAAAGCTTTTTTTCCCCACCAAAACCTGATATTAATAATGATGGCAGATCCTATTTTCCTTGAGGTAATGCCAATTTTAATGCATTTTTAAAAATATAACTATAGTGTTATTGAGGAACAAGTAGTAAGTGATAGATACTTTAATGTAATATGAGTCAATATGTATTTGTATGTGCTTTATGACTTAATCAATATTGCTACATTAGCAAGAATAAATATGGTGTTTCCTTTTCTGGCCTTGGAAAGAACAAATAAGGAAAGTCACATTCTAAAGTTTAGGAATGACTAAAATCTCTGCCCAGACAATTCAGTAAATCTCTTGACATTAAATTGTTCTCTAGAGCAAGTACATTCCCAGGCTACACAGGTGACACTGGGGACTCATCCCGTGATTCCAGTTCAGGTTTTTCACAGGGAACTTCCTAAGAAGAATTTAAAAAAAGGAAGCAGGCCCCAGCAGACAGTGTACATCCTCTCCAGCATGCTGAGTGTCAAGGTGAAGGTTTTGGCACACTGGGCAATAAAGGCTTTTACTGCTGAGGAACAAGAGAAGTTCACCAACACTTCCCAAGCTGTGTCTGTCCTGGCATGCTGGCAAAAAGAAAAGAGCAAATGCTCCTGGTTTACTGCCCCTCAGCCATTCACTGCTCTAAAACAATAGGTTGTGGCAGGGATAGGACATCCAATCTTGTAATTGACCCAAACTTTTCCATCAATTATTTGTTCTGGAGTACTGGTCTCACCCAGTGCAGCAAGGAAGCCGAACCCCAGCAGCAAGACATTCGTCTTGGACTCAATAATCTCAAAGGTCTTTTCCAGCCTAGTTAATTCTGTGATTCTGTGACCTTACACATTCTACACATTCATCCTCCAGTGGCAGGCCTTCAGCTGGAGCAAATCTTCTGGGAATACTCATCCCCAGCCTTGCTGCCCCTCGGGTCAGAGTCACACTGCTGGCATGTGCTGGTACTTGGCCTGGGTAAGGGGTTACCTGTGCCCATTGCAGCAGCTCTACGCCTGCTGGACCTGCGCAGGGAGGGAGATCCAGCATGTGCCATCTAAGGTTGAGCACCTTGATGGGGTGCAGCACAAGACTGGCTTCTGATACTGGCTTTGAGTATCCTCACACTGTGCCAGAAGAGTCCCACTCCTGTCAGTGCTGCTGGGAAACAAATCCAGGCAGCATTCAAGAAAACAATAAAGATCACAGCACTTGGTCCTGCCCCAAAATTCCCCAAATCCAAGCAAGCAATATCCACTTCTGCTCTGAATCTTCATGTTTCCAACATCATATTTTGAGGCTTCATCTTGAAGACACCCATGAGATGCCTAGCCAGGCATATTCCACGGGCTTTAAGGCAGGATCTTAATTTATCTCATCTGACTAAATACCCTCAGAGCAGGTCTCAGCAGTCACCAATGTCCCTTAATGCCCCCCACACACAGCTCCTTCCCCAGCTACACCACCCATGCAGTTACAGAGGGTCTCTTACTTGAGATCTTCATTCCAATGTTCAAAGACTTGGATGGATGCTGTGGTGCCTTCCATCCCCAGCCCAGCTCTGTGAGGGCTCCTCTGTCTGTGTATCCAGCCAGCTCAGCTGTCAGCAGGGGCTGTCAATGCTCCACACAAGCAGAGCTCCAAGGTGCATCTGAGATGTTTGTGACTTGAAAGGCCTTTTGGTGTGCTCCTCTTGAGGAAATAACCCTTGGAAATTCAGCCACTGCTTATTGCATCTGGCTTTGGCTGGAGCCAAGATGGTTCTGTCTGCATCCTCCACTGCTGGCCTTCTGAGCTACTTAAAACACGGATTGCTTCCCTAGAACTGGGCTAAAAGGTTGTGCCAGTGATGTTGGAGCTCTGCTAAACCCACCTGGGGTGGGCTGGGGTTGGGGTCTCCCAGGCAGGAGCTGCCTGCTCCCAGCCCAGTGGCACCAGCTTAGCTAAATGCAGCCTCTCCCCCTGCACTGGGCATCTCCTGCCCTGCTGTCACACAGGATAACTCCCGTGGCCATCCTCCTGCCATTCTGGATTTACTCTGCTTTCCATGGGGTCAGAGCCTGACCTTACAGATCATTGAGCCAGGACTCACATAAGGGTAGCAAAAGAAAAAATCTCCTCTATCCTCAATTTGGAGAGTTTGGCAGCATTTGTTTATGCCACCACATTTCAGCCCTTTTCCTGTTGTCATCATTAGAACTTTAAACTGGATCATAAATCTTTTATTAACACTTGGTATTATACTAATTAAAACTGTTCCACGTATGTATTATTAATTTCTCCAGCACTTCTTGTGAAGGTGATGGTTTTAGCTGTCTTAGCAAAATACACCATAGTAAATAAGGAGAAACCCATTTCCAGGCAATTAGGCTTGCAGAAAAATAAGTTTCTTAATGAAGGGGACGATCATTACAAATTTTACCTAAATAAACAGTGTTTCTTAATGGTAACTCTTCAAGCTAAGTAAACAGATTGGTGTGGTAATGTCCTAAGCAATACTTAAATGTAACTGTTTAATAAATTGGTAAATTACTCATTTCATCTTAGAACAAAATGGTAATACTGTAGTAGTAACCTAGTATATATTCTGTAAATATGAAGCATTATCACTTTAGCTCTGAAGAAATCACCACAGTGATATGTCAGCATTGATCTAAAACTGCAGCATTTTATCTCAAGTTTATTACCCATTTTTGAGAATCGCTGAGATTTTCAGAGCATAATGGCAATAAAAGAAGAATTTAAAAAGCGCTTAAATGTGCATAAGTTAATCAGAGGTATCCTCAGGGGGAAAAGGAAATTTGGTAAAACATGAATTATAAGCATCATTTAAACTTACTTTGGACACTAGAGATAATAAATGGCACCATAATTTAGAAATAGCTTTTAACATCAATGACTGTAAGAGGCACTTTACTGTTCATAAGAATTGCAAAGCAACGGTGCTGAGGCCAATTTTATTAGCCATTTTTTTCTTTATAAAAGCAATCCAACCATTTCCAAACTGAGCAGACAGGAACAAGAGTTACGTGTTAATATGCAAAATGCATTTGAGTTGGGTTGGGTTTTTTTTGTTTGTTTGTTTGTTTGTTTTTAATAGCCAGCAATAAATTTACCAAAAGATACAGTCTGGAGACAATTGAATGGTCATTGAAGAAGAATAAAGCCTGCTCAGAGCTTATATATTTGGGAAGAGCGGATAAGAGGAGGAAAGGAGGGAAAGAGCATCGTTCATACATCCCTGTTTACTGGGAAATGTCTCAACACTTCCGAGCGCAGGAGAGCCGCCGTAAATCAGCGGAGGCAGCGCGGGTGGAACAAGTCTTCTGCCTGCTAACTTTTCCTAGCCGACAACGCACGCCAGGCTCGGGGGTCCGCACAATGCCCCATTCACGCACCCCTCTCCCTCGGCAGAGCCCCAGAATGCGGCTTTCAGAGCCATCCATGGTCAGTCCTCGTACCAATAAATTTGGGCGAGGCAGGACAAGAGCGCCTTTGAGGAGCGGCAAACCCGGGCGTTGCCGGGGTCCGGCTGCGCCGCCACCGCTACCCAGGGAGCGGGGACCGGCCCAGGTGAGCTCTGACTCCGCTGCCGGGGAGCACGGACCGGCCCAGGTGTCGCCCCGAGCTCTGACCCACTTCCCCCCGGCCCGGGAGGACAAAACAGCCGGACTGGGTTTACTCTGAGGCGCTGCGCATATGCTCATGGAAATGGCAAACAAACCCAGCTCAAGAATTAAAATTTAATTTAATTGCAGACTACCCTCGATTCTCGAAAATAAGAGAGATTAATATTCTTGAGACTTTCCGTGTCTGAAGCATCCAGAATCCTTGACACATGAAGTAGCCTTGCTTGGTAGAATGGGCTGTTAAAGCTGAAACTCAGGAGAAAGCAAATATCTGTATAGTTATTTCACTCCTGGCCGATTTAGCATAATCAAGATCTAGCTACAGTTCTTAGCCCACATTGTCAAAACGACTCCTTCACGCTCTCAGAGCTGCTGGCAGGAGTCTCAGCTCTCCAGTTTGCCCCCACTAGTTTCTGGGTTGTGATGTGGGTTACACACCATTCGAAGATAAAATAAGGTCGCTTGTATAATTTCCCAGGGAACCAAATTAAAGTCGTCCTGGTAACAAACTGCTAATTTTCGATGTTGGCAAGATTAATTCAGCCTCTAGAAGAGCCACAGCAAAAACCTGAAGCTGTTCAACAGAATATGTCAGGAGCAGGGAAGCATCATACTTATTCCTGAGAGTATCCTCTGCTCCAGGACTTTGCCTTGGCTTTCAGCAAAGCACATTTCCAGCGGGAGAGATCCCTCTGGAAGTAAAGGAAGAGGATGGAAGCGGTTTGTTAAGTTGAACAAAGAGAAACCAGGAGGTAAACGTAAACCTGAGTCTCCTGTGTAGGACTCAGTAGCATTGAGCAAACAAGTGTGCCGCTGGTTCCAAAGGCTAGAAGCTAAAATTACACAAATCCAGGCATTTTTTTTTAAAAAGGAACTATATTAATTTTTACTGTGGTTGTGACTAAGTACTTAAATTTTGAACAGATTCTTCATCATTAGAGATATTTCATTCAAGACTGGATTACTTTTAAAATTAATTATCTTAGCTCAAATAAGCCTTTATTTGGGAGAAATTTAATACCTGTATAATTAGACACTGAATTAAGATGACCTTGCCGTGGAATAACTACATTTTAATTTACTTTTCATAATTAAAAGCAAATCTCTAAATACCTTAGGCTGATTTTTTTAAAACATCTATTTAAATCTTCCTGTTGTTCTAAGCGAACATCTTAAAACGCCGCAGGTTGACATCAAAAAACTTCTAACCCTGAGATCCCTTGAAATCTGGAAATACATTTTTAATTAGAGAAGTCAAGTGCTGTGCTCCGTGAGCTGGGCAAGCACGGCTGAAGCAGCGAGCCTTGAAATCCTTTTTAAGACCAGTTTAAGACCGGAGGCATGGGGGGACAGAAGGATGGACAGACAGTCTGTGACCCCCTTAAAGGTGCTGCACCCCCTCGAGCTCCCGGCAGCTGTTCCGATGAAACCAGCTCTGCCATACCGTATCTACCAGCAACGTGGAGCTTGTCTTTTGCACGAAGACAGCAGCATTTCCAGCCTCTCTTTCCCCTCTTCATTAGCGGGGTTTTGGCTGTCACACCAGAAGCAAGCCTGCTATTTTAATGTCGCTATAGAAGAGGGATCTGTGCGGTCGGGTCTGTTTGCTCCCTACATCTGTAAGCAGCTCAGCCCGAGGGCATCCTCTGCAGCACTGCCCTGGAGGGAGCAAAAAGCCTCAGGGGGGTTCACTACAGCCCCGCCGGAGCCGCCCCCGCTCCCGCACGGGGCTCCCTCCTGGCCAGCCTTTGGAGCAGCGATCAGCAAAACCGAACGCGTGCACTTATGAAGACGAATACTCAAACTGAAACGTGCACTGAAGCATTTGGCAGCCGACGGGATTGTGAAATGGGGCCCGTGAGCCAAATTTTCGGTAAATCAGAACAGGTCTATGAACGCTCTGTCCCAGCATACGAGGAATCGCCGAAGAGCTCCGAAAAGACTTGAGCAGCAAACACCACGACACAGCGAGTTTCTCATGCTGCCCCGAATCTGACAGACCCTGCTGTTCCTGGCACTTACACAGAGAGAAGGGTGAAATTCCCTCCTGGCTCTGCCTGGGCTACAGCAGGGCTGTTCGGGAGTGCACACCCCGAGTTTATTGGTGTTATTCAGAATTGACTTTGGCCTCTAAACCAGAGCTGACTGTTGCTCGAGTACTTACTGAGCTCGGTGCAGGAGGCTGCATCCTCGGCTGCTTCAGTCGCTCTCAGCTCATTCACTCCCTGGCAAGAGCGATGCCAATTCCGATCAAACCCTATTGTACACTAATGACATTCAGGCGGCACCAGCCAAGCGCTGGGAGCAGCTGAGCTCCCCCACTGCCTGGTGGGTTCAGGAAGAGTTACAGGTGTAGGATTTGGCTTGGCCGCTTTGTTTTTTCCTCATCTATTTTCATACATGTTTGAGCCTTCCATGACACGTCACTGAATTCCAGACACAAAAATTATTTTAAAGGAGATTTATTATTTTGGAATGAAGAGAAAAAAATGCTGCTCTCTACCCAAGTGAAATTTATAAAAGGTAAAAGCTCGACCCTTCCACAGCTACTTTAAGAGCCTCCCTCCAGCACAGCACAGTGGGTGTCAGCCTCCCTCCCTACCGGGGGGCAGCACCGGCCGTCCCCAGGGGCTGGGCCACCCCTCCGGGGGCTGGGGTGCGGCGGAGCTCCCGCGGCAGCCCCGGGGGACGGGCGCACAGGCGGCCGAGCAGGTGGCTGCACACGCTGCCTCTCCCACCTGCTGCCCCGTGCCGAGCCACAATGAACTTGTCAGGCCGTGCTTTTGTCACCGAGAGCAGATGTCGGCTGGGCAGCGCGGCCCCGCTTCGCCCGGCCGTGCTCCAGCCGCTCGCTGCGAGGCGCTGCTGGAGCCGCTTTTCGGATCTTCTTGTTGTTCGGGGGGGGTGGGTGGTTCGCCTGCCTTTCGTCGCGCCCCATTTCTCTCTCTTGCTTCCACCCACTTTCTTCAGCTGTTCTTAACCCCTGCTTACTGCACTCTGCCGGTTTTTTCCGTCCTTCTTGCCGTATTTTACCCTTTTTGCTGTTTTCTGTCTTGCCCAGTGGGCTGGAGATTTCACCACGGAGCTGTCCCAGCGCTCGCTATCCACTCCCTCCCTGCCCCTCAGCAGGAACTCATGCCAAGCCATTTCCGTTTCTAAGGTAGTACCTGGTTGCTTGCTCACATACAACTGCACTGAGGTTTTAAACAAAAGAAGATTCCTTTTCCACCTGAAAGTCCAGCAGAGCTTCCCTCTGCTCCAGGCATCCTCATGCCTCTTCCCCACCACGGCAGCTCTGCACAGCCCTTTCCCTGCTCTCTCCCAGGTGTTCCCATCGCTCACACTTCCACCTTTGTTCTTGCTCATTCCCGGCTTTCCCCCTCCTTCTCAGTTTTCTGTGCATGCACAGAGGTCTGGGATGTCTCCTTTCTCTGATCTTCCCCTGAAGCTTTCCCACTTGCTGCATTTCCATCACTTCCTGCCCTCCAGTCCCACCAGCTCGTGCTCCATTCCCCCTCAATCCATCAGAGCTTTCCCGCCTCACCCAGTGCCACAACCGACATGGTCAGAATGTGGATCACATCTTGTGCATTTCTGCCTCTTCCCCACTGTTAATTTGAATTGGTAAGAGGGAAAAGTCTTGGACAGAGAAGAAGAGAAAGAGCAAAGCAACAAACACCATTGAGAAAATGAGCCAGCGCAGTGGGAGGTGTTCCAGCTGCAGCTGGGAAACTGTGGACTGGCATCCAAAGCAAGCCAGGAAGCAGAAGTAAACAGAGATGGACAAGACTGAGGGCGGGTCTCCTTTTTCCATCTGAACTAGTGAACAGCGATTTCTGTTGTGCACTTCAACCCGGTTTTCTCTGGTTTGGTCCCACTCATGGAAGTCTCATCTGAGCTGTAGGGCCACAAGGTTGGATGGACAAAGGGCTGACAGACTCTGCTGTGTGTGGTGTGACAAAGGCAAGCGTTTTCAGACCTGTCTGGGGGCCTTGCAGAGCAAACAGGGAAAACCAGTTGTTCATGTGAATCTTGATCAGCACAGGAAGGTAAAAGCTTTAACAGCAAACAGAGATTTGTGCCAGAAGGATCTCCCTCACAGCAGTTTGACAGAGTCAGTCACACAGGGGTTGGGAGCCCCATCTAAGAATGTTTTTTTTAAAAATTGCCTGCAGTTTGAAAGAAAATCCTGACATGAGGAAGGTACCCTTTGTTTTCCCTGCCTTATTCCCTATGGCAGTGAAAAGGGGCAGTAGTTTCACCCCAGCCCCTCCATGCAGCAGAAATGCATCCTTTCCCCTTTGAGCACTTGGCTGGAGACAGAGAAGGTCAACTTCACAGAGATCAATGTAGGAAAACCACAAGCATGACAAGGCAGAAAAAAACCCCCTAAACCCCTACAATTTCTACCCTTGATGATTTAGAGGAGGATCACATTTCAGATCTCCAAAAAAGGTCCTGCAACTGTTTTTGTCCTGAACACTTCACTTATTTCAGGTAATCCAAAATCTAGAAAGAGTGGAAAAGGCTTTTTCCCTGCTCAGGCTCTCAGAGACTATCTCCTTTTGCCACATGGGAAGGCAGCACGGGGCATGGATGCACTGGGCTTGAAGGCTCTAAAATAGAGTTTCAAAGTGAAACCACTAACCCTGATGTGCTGATTCAACACAGAAAAGGCTCCTTCCCCACAAGCCCCACAATCGACACTGGCCTCCTGCCGACTAAAGGGGAGAAATTCAAGTTGAAAGCATTCCTGATGAACAGTCTGAGGACAGGGGAACCTCCACAGCCTGTGACAGTCTGGAAGCAATGCTGGGTACAACAGCTGCTCTGCTGGAGCACCGAAATGGCAAAGCTCCCCAGTGCAAGGCGACAGCTTCAGCGAGCGAGTCCCCGACTGTGCAAACTGCTTTCAGAATCAATTACCCATCTCAGCTTCTCTGGGCAAGAGGTAACATCCCACTTTTTTTCCCCCTGCAACTCTACAAAAAGAAAACAGAGCAACATTAGGGTGCTGTTTGATTAGTAAAATGCTGAGGGGTCTCTTTGCTTCAGACAGATAGCAGCCATGCACCTGTGCAGAGAGGAGAGCTGGGAGCAGGGGACCCAGAAGCTGCCAGAACTGACTGAAAATAAGGGCTGAGGAACTGCACAAGACCAGAAATAGGCAGGCTGTGACCCGGGAGACAACAACATGTGCCTCAGCCAGGAGCAGAAAGGCAACATGGAGACAGGATGCCCACAGAAGTCATCACAAGAATAAAAAGGAGTATTTTTAGAAACTCTAGGAAAAGCATGACTAAGTAGTGCTTTGAAGTCCTGATCAGGAGCACAGATTAGGATAATCCATGAAGCAGGGTGCAGGACTGCAGCTCCCCAAAGAGAATTTTAGGTGCAAGAACCAAAACCAAGATTAATTACCACAACATCTCTCCTGCCTATGAAGGAACCATCTCCTACACATAACCCTGCAGATGCACCCACCTGCCCGCCCATATGCCAACCTCAAGGGTATAAAAGACATTAGAAAAGGGACTTGATGAAAATCTTGAAGGATCACTGTTTCCTTTTCTCAGTCTGCAGCTCTGTGACAGCTAAAGCATCCCCACCTTCTCTGCTTCCCCTGTGCTACCAGGGACAGAGTTGAGCAAATCTGGGGTGGGGTGGAGGGGAGCAGGAGAAGAGCTGGCATGGAGAAACAGCACAACCTAGAGCCTCTGCCTGTGGGCTGCAGTCAGGAGGCTTCATCCCAGGCTACTCCTGGAATACTTTTGTCCAGACTTAGAAACATTTTCCACTGTGATAAAACTCCCTGTTTTCCGTATTTCCGAGGGAAACATATCTCAGGCCATGGTTCATGCCGACCTGCAGCAACGGCATGAGAGAAGCTGCTCTCCCACCCATCCAGCCCCATGTCCTGCTGGCAGGGTGCCTGCCTGGTGAGACCCACAGCACAAGCCCGGCCCTTGCAGGTGCCCTCGGAGCTCTTGCTCCATCTCACTAGTCCAAGGGAGTCAAAGGCTTCTTTAATTATTAACTATTTTGCTTTGGTTTCCCACTCCACTTGAGAGCTTGGGCTCTCTGGAGGCTGGGAGCAGCTTAACAGGGCAGCAGCCCTGGTGGGAGCAGCCCGGGGCTGGCACCAGCCATGCCCACCCGTGCTGGCATTCCCCCACAGGCTGCTCCCATTATCAGTAATGGGAACAGCGTGTGCGGGTGAACAGGAGACTGTAATGTCTTTATATTATACCACCAATTAAGTTCTCAGGGTCACGTCCTCAGCTGATGTAAAGTAGATGAGAGGCACTGAAGTTAATGGATCTTTGCTGATTTACACCCTCTGAAGGGCTGGCCCTCTGGCTCATATGAAAGCAGCTGAACCATTCCAGCAGCTGTGGTGTTTAACAGCTCTGTACTGAATCAGCCTTCTCTATCACTCCAGTCCATAAACCACAAGCTTTTTAACTAATAATTAGTCATTCAGTTAAGTTTCAGGGTCATGTTTTAAGAGCTGCTGCCCTTAGAGGTGGTGTGGAGTTTTGAAGAGACCTGAAGCAGTGGAGAGAAGCAGAGCAGAGGCACTGCCAGGCTGCCCTGAAGATGCAGAGGGTCTTTCACAACCATGTGGGTGCCTAGTGCCCCGTGGAAGTACCTGTGAGCTCAGCACCTTAAATTCAAGCTGAGGCATCACTCTCATGAACATAGAACTGGTATTAACCACGTAATTTCAAAAGGCTCCTGAGCTGTGCAAAGATGAGTTTGGGTGCAAGTCTCTGCCTGACAAGAGCACAGTGTAAATGCTGTGGAACATCAAGCTGTAAAGCAAGGCCCAACTACATGGAACAGCTCTGGCACAGAGCAAGCAGGGTGATTTGGGAGGACAGACTAACAGCTCCTCTTTTTTTTTTTTTTTTCAGTTGTACATAATCACTAGTCAGAAAGATGATGTGAAGACGGGTAACATCCTTCCTTTGTGTGCTGCTGTCTGGATACCCAGGTGTCACAAGTGTCCTGAGATGGGTAACACACTTACCCAACTAGGAGGCTAAGCTTGGGAAGAATGGTGGATAAAACCATAAATAAAATAGGATTTTTCTAATCATAGATTAAAACACAACTTCCCAAACATTAGCTTCATCTAATGCTCCTCTTCCTCCTGTTCTGTCTGGACCGAATGAAGAATATCTAGTGCCTTTCTGCCACCAGAAGGAATAAAAGTTCTGTACAGAGCTGGGGAATCACAACAGCCTAGCACAAAAATGTTCTCAAAAAGGAATGTAATATGGGCAGCTCTCACTGAGACGGTTCTTGTGCAATAACTTAAACAGTACAGATTACTACTTGGGGAAATAAAAGACAACATAACTTTGAAACTTGAAAAGCTCTTTCTTCATTGTAATCAATTGCAATAATCCATGTCAGTGATATAGATGAAGATCAACTTTACCTTTCTTTGCTGATGACACAAAACTAAGAGCAATAAAAAACTTAAGTGCATTTGTGCACAACTAATGGATTGGATGTGGCATGTGCCAATGGAAGTTAGTATGTATAATGCAGCATATACTGGATCCCAAATTAATGGGATTATTTGGGCATTCTGGAACACTTGTGGCATTGAATTGAAGTCATTTAAGGAGTCTGGCAGGGGTTGACGGCCTTCTATTTTCAAAAGATTGAAGAAGCCTAGTACTTCTGTAGGCAAGCCATGGTATGAATTTTATCTCCTCCGTCCAGCTGCTACTCAGTCCAAAGATGAGCGATAATAAAACCAAGGCAATGAGATCATGTCTGGTGTCCCTAAGAAGAAATAAAGAATGCAGATTCACCTGAACAGAGAGCTGGAGGTTCAGGCGCACAGATGATGGACCAGACAGTCCAACCTAACCTGAGAACCTTTACCAGGCCATGGGGCTCATGCCAATTTACCATGGCTCTGATTCCTACTTGGATAAATTCATGAAGAAAACTGGTCATAGCATGGAGTGAAATGCATCTCACTGCCAACATGTACCATCCAAAATTACCTGATGTGGTGCAGAGATTCATTCAGGGAGCTCAGATGTGCAGCAGAGCTGGAGACAGGGAGGTTTTCTCCCACCTGCCCATTCCAACAAACTGGGCCAAGCTAGGATGAGGCACAGGTACAGTTTTGTTGGATTGGCTGGCACAGGGACAGCTGGGTCTGACCCCTGTGGTCCTGCCACTGGCCAGAGCAGCAGAGAAGGACCCAGCAAATCCCACATGCTGGTAACAACAAAGGTCCTGCTCTCTCTGCCTCTTCACGTGGAAGTGGGAGATGCTCCATAGAGCTGCAAAAATCACTCCCTTGAACTCCCAGGAGGTAAATACTTGCAGGCTCAGCTTGGAACATTCACCAAGGACCAGCACAGCACCCTTGATGTCTGTATAGATACTGCAGATGTTACTGAGGAATCTCTGGAGTCCACAATCCACAGGCAGATTTCTCTATTTGCTTTATTTTTATCTTTTGAAGAATGGCCTAAGGTCTGAGCTTGTGAGGATGTTTAGAACCTGCCCCACTCAGCACCCCAGCAAGCTCAGGCCCCTTTAAGGTCCTTTCCAACCTGAACCATTCTGGGACTCTGTGATCACACAGTTCGTGGGGCTGAGGTGGAGCACAGCTCACCCCTCCTGCAGCCTTGTGGAAACTTCCATTATGCTGCCTGAAGAGCATAGGTCCCTCTCAAACGTCTCTGCTTGGCACTCCCAGCATTTCCAACTCTGGGCACATCCTACAAAGGACATGTGGACATTTCTGAATCCACAATGCAGAAATGCCTTTGGGCAGCTGGCTTCTATTGCCACCATGATCTGGGAAGAATATTTTATTTCTTACCCTTAGATTAAATTAATGGGAGTATATATGTAAATACCATTACTACTCTGACCTTAACAACAGATTTTTAAGATATTTGAAATGTCTAGAAATGCTGAGACCCTTCCTCAAAAAGGGGGGAAAAGCACATAGGTGCCAAACTGCCACAAACTGCACTATAGCTCTGCCCATCAAAGCCACCTGGCTGCCTCCAGGTGACAAACTCAAATACCCCAAAACAAGTGGGCACCAAATATAAATATTTCCTTTGCTGCAGAGTCAGGAAAAATTAGGAGCTTAAAAGATTCAAAAGCATGGGCAAGGGAAACGCACAACGTTGAAGGGAAATGCTCCAAACAGCCTAAACCAAGGGATTAAATACCTCTTCCTCAAAAAATGCCCTCCTGCACAGAAGCAAATACTTCACCCACCTACTCCAGCTCACTCAAGCAACACAGAAGGAGGGAATCTACTGAGTAAGGAGGAGAAACTACATAAGCAAGTGCTCACCTGGGTGAGTCACAGCCCTTAAATGATTACTCCTCCACAGTAGGGGTGATTTTGGTGCAGAAATATATGCTTCAAGGAAAGTTCAGAGGTGTGATGTAAATCTCAGTATTATTTATGTCAGCTATAAATGAGCTAAATTATGGCCTAGCTGAGCAAAACACTTTTGTAAACAAAGGCATTGAATATTGTGTAGTTTGCATGTTTAACAGGACCAGGCTTTCATCACAGAGTGGAGGAGAGCCAATAACCCATTGATTTTAGGGCCCATTTAGAAAAAGAATTGCCTATACAGATTTGATCACCACGCATTACTTTGTAACATCTAATACCCTGGGCACAAAATAATGCTGAGAGAGGCAAATTGTGGAGCCATTTTTATCCAGAGAGGGTTTGTGCATGAGGGCATGGCACAGAGACTGCTTCAGGCTGAGGCTCAAGGCAAAGCCAGAAGATGGTTGATGTTCCTCCAGTTATGCTGAGCTTTGCTTTGTACATCCACCCACGGAGGTGCTCAGACCTACCTGGGAGATCATCCACACATACAATTAAGCAAAGCTTGGAAAATGACCTGTCCAAAATTAGGTCCTACTGATGGTTCAATAATCCATAATTCTCATTTTTCCATCCTTGTTCAATAAAGACAAGCTTTGTCTGGGCTTAAAACTTCCATACAGAGGAGTTCGGGTACATAACATGGGCTTTTCAAAACATAAATTCACAGCAATATTTCACTTGCAGATTTAAGACTGCTTTGGAAAGATCATCCAAATGCTAAGAATTATCTATTTCATAGCAGCATCAAGCATCAACAGGTTAAAACTCAGCTTGATGGGATGTGCATCATCAGACCATCAGCACTCTCAGACCAAATCTCCATCATGACTTTCACTGCCTACACTTAAATGACTCCCCCTGAAAAGCCATGCTGCAGTACAGCTGCAGGAGTTGCTGCTGCCCTCACCCTGCCTGCACACCACTGATCTCCTCAGCTGATTGGAGTGCTTTAAGGAGTCTCCCATGGAGGTAAAGGAGCATTTAGTGATGAGTGGGAGGTGAGAGATAAACCACACTTCCCCACAGCTACCCAGGGCCTGCACTGCCAGAAGGGTGTTTCAGAAATTGGGAAGTCAAATGGCTGCCCATACACAACAGCTTGACTTAAGTTGTCCAGCTCAGAGCCCAAGTGCAAAATGTGGACAGGACAATCAATAGAATCAGGACAAAATCCAGCTCTCCCCCAAAATGTGTCCTCTCCTCCACTGGTCACCCACATCCTCCACAATTACAATTTCTGGGATGAAAAGGCTCAACCTGGTAGGGTCTAGAGTTCATGCAGGCCCCTTCAGGCATCTCTCTCTGTTGACAGACCTTCAGAGAGACACAGCAGGAACCATCAGACAATCCTGTCACACCTGAACCAGGCCGGCAGGGAACACTGCTCTCATCCACAGGGAGAAATAGTGTGTTTGTTCCAACTGGTGTTTCCCTGAGGCTCCTGTAAACACTGGATTAACTGGGCAGAGTAACTGCAGGTAACCCCCACCTGTGCCCCTTCAGCACAACCGCACATGTGGGAACCCCCTGTACTGTCCATGCACTCTTGTCATACAAGACCCAGATGCACGAGCAGCCTGTGTCCCTCGTGCTCAGCACAGCTCAAAATGCACCTCAAAACAGCTCCTCGGGAACAAAGACACCAGCCACAGACACCAGCAAGCCCAAGGCAGCTTGCGGGACATAAATCCCGCTATTTGATGACTATTCAGAAATGGAAGTTTGGTTGTGGTTTATGAAATCCTTTGACAAATTGGGGTACCCTGAGGCTCAATCCCGCTGCCTGTGGCACAGCCCACGGTCAGCAGTGACGACGGGACCCCCTGGGCTGTTCCTGCCGAGCTCGGACACACTTGGCACTGCCGTTCATTACAGGGCTGTGAGCACCCCGTGGCTTTGCGCAGGATCCTCGCCCATCACAAAGCCGGTTCCTGCAGAACGCAGCAGCATTTTGCTCTCTACAAATATACTGCTCCTGGGCTTACAGCAGTTTGGGAGAAACTGCAGGGAAATCGCGAACGTAGAGACTTGTAGTTATGGGTAGTTCGAACAGTTAAAGAAGAACGATGCGTTGAACAAAATGCACTTTACAGATGTTCGACGGTGCAGACAGAACGCAAAACCAATACGCACGATAATATGTGTGTCCTTGTATTCCATCCCCATTCAGAGCTGATTCTTCCCCGCTTTCACTCGCACTGGCCTTTCTCGGGGCTGTTCTGTGTATGGTACCGGGGGGTTCTCTCCCCCTCTGCTCCGCATTCGGTGCTGATGCGGAGGGGAAGGCCGAGGTCCGGCAGCCCCGGAATCGCCGCGCGGTGAAGGGCGGTGGGATAACGAATGCACCAAACAGGGCCGAGCTGGGG
The DNA here is from genome assembly GCA_013401135.1 of Cettia cetti. Classification (NCBI taxonomy): domain Eukaryota; kingdom Metazoa; phylum Chordata; class Aves; order Passeriformes; family Sylviidae; genus Cettia; species Cettia cetti. The sequence continues at coordinate 80,825 of VZUI01094482.1, forward strand.
CTGGGGCACGGCAGGGGCGGGGAGCTGGTAGGGACAGAGGACCGGAGTGCGGCAGTCCCTCGCACGGTATAGATTTCCCCGTTGTTTTTTCTTCCTTCCCTGTCAGAGACCTCCCCTCGATCTGTGTTTCAGCTTAGGCTGCACATTCTGGCTGGTGAATCGCACCGGTCGGGCCCAGCACCATCACCCTGGTGTGACTGGATTTGGCCCTGCCGTGGACCCTCCACAGCCTGTTCCCGACAAACCAAATCGACAGGAGCCCGTGCCCTAGTACCGCTGAGGAAAGAACTAGTTAGGAAATATTTTCTCTATTCCTCGCCCTGCGTGGCTGCCTGGCCCTGAACTGTCCTGTGCCGCAGCCAGGGCCGGGACCGGCGGCGTCACACTCCTGCAAGCCTCCCGGTCACCGGGGCCGGTCTGCGGCCGAGGCAACGGCAGAGCCCCCCTCCCGGGAACGCGGCCACTGGAGCGACGGCTCCTTCCCATGGCCGGGGGAAAGCCGTCTGGCCGTGGCTGCTTTCTAAAAATGTCAGTTTTGCAGCCTCCCCCGTCGTTGGAGGCCGGCGGACTCGGGCCCGAGATCTACGGGAGGTTGTTCTGAAAATCCCTCTACACAATGGTGCTGGAGGCGAGCGCCGAGGCTTGGCCGCAACCACCGCCGTCCCGTTGCCGGCGGGGCGCGCAGAAAAGGGAGCAAAACGAAAATCGCCGGGCTCCGCCGCCGGGCGCGTCGGGACCGCGTGGCTGAGGGGGAGAAATTATCGGGGACCGGCGGGGCCTGCAGGGGCGCCTCTCCGGCGAGAGACGGCCCCGCACTCCTGCCGCCCGGCCACCCCTCGCTCCCACGCGCTGCCGACCGTATCCCAAAGCCGGGCTCGCTCCCGGTCGCTTTCCCCGGCACCGGTGGAGAAACAGGCAGCATCGCTCACAAGCGCGCCGGCCCCACCGCCGCAGCCCCGCTCCCAGTCCGCCCGCCGTGCCAGCCCCTCTCCCTGGTCCTCTGCCGCTCCCATTTCGGCTTCTCTCCTCCGTGTCAGCCGAGGCTCCACGGCGGCCGCCGGCCACCGCCCGGCCCGCAGCGCCCGGCCCAGCGGGCTCGGCTCGGCTCTCCCCGGCGCGGCGGCAGGCAGGGAGGGGAGAGACGTTTGTAAAGAAAACGTTTATTTACACGTCTCGGAAAGTACAAAGTATTATACATGGTCTGTGTCAACCCCAAATCTTCTTTATTAAGAAACATAAGGCGCTTTCTCGAGAGCCGGTGGCGCAGGGAGCGAGTGCTGTTTCGGGGCGCTAAAGCTCATCGGTTGGGAAGGTGAGGACAGAACAGCGTGTGGTGCCTGGAAGGAGCCCTTATTACTACGGTGAATAAATTACAGCTGACATTAACTTCACCTGGGACAGATGGGAGCTACCGCTTTTCAGTTTAATAGGGTTTCCGAAGCTAATGAGTCATCACCGGCTGCACCGAGTCCCCTCCGCTAAGTGATAGGGAGGTATTTTTTTCTTTACACTATCCTCAGAACAGGAAAAAAAAATAGCCTTTTGTTCCAAAGCCAACACAAAATACCTATGTTCAGATTTCGATATAAATAATCGAGGTTTTATATAATTCCATAATAATAGTGCCCAAAATCTCGATGCATAAATAAATTAAAGTATTAACACTTCTTACAAAAAGTGACATATTTCTCTTCCTAGTGGAACATCGACACAAATATACAAGCGGCTCCTCTCCACGCCGGCCTCGGGGAAGCGGCTCCGGTCGGACCCGATGCCGGTGCCACCCCCGCTGGCGCCGCTCGCCGCCCCACCACCCGCCCCGTCGGTGGAGCCGCGGCGCTGGGGCAGGGGGAGACCTGCCGGCCGCGCTCCGCGGGCCAGTCCGCTGCATGCCCCGGCTGCTGGGCTCAGACGAGGGAGGTGACCGGGGGGATCTTGGCGCTCTCCTCCTCCCAGGGCTGCAGGTTCTGCAGCGCGAACAGCGACGAGTTGTGCAGGCACAGCGGGTCGGGCTGGATCGACTCGTTCAACGACTTCTGGAAGGCGTCGTGCTGCAGCTGCAGCATCAGCCGGCTCGCCTGCTGCCGCTCGGCCTCCCGCTCCTCCGCCGTCTGCCGCCTGCCGGGGGACACGCTCAGCCCGCGCCCGGACACGGGGCACGCTCCGCCCGGGACTCTGCCGGAGCGACCGGCCCGGAGCCGGGCCTGGGGTCACGGAAACCAGGCAGGGCGGCCGGCGCGTCCTTCCGGGGCCAGACACTGACGGGCCGGTGGCCACCGCTTGACCGCCAGAGGAGGGACTGTGGGCGGCGGGAAGAGCCTGGAAACCCGCCGTTTCCCAGTAATCCCGTTTCCAAATATTCCCCCTTTTTCTCCCAACATTCCCCCGATTTTTTTTTCAAATTATTCCCCATTTCTTCAAACAATTCCCCGTTATTTCGAATAATCCCTCGTTTATACGATTAATCCCCCGTTTTCCGAATGGGGGACTATTAAAAAAGAAATATATAAAGATAATAACAATATTAATTATGATAGTATAACAATAAAAATTCACCCCCAACGGTTTGGCTGCCAGGATGTGGCAAGGTGGGTGATCCCGGCCGGAGCGGGACTCGGGGGGCGGCGGGTGGGGGACGCCGCCGGGGGCGGCGGCAGGACGGGGCGGCTCCGGGGGCACGGGACTCACCGCCACTTGGTGCGCCGGTTCTGGAACCAGGTCTTCACCTGGGCGTCCGTCATCTTGAGGGACTTGGCGAGGGCAGCGCGCTCGGCCGAGGCCAGGTACTTCTGCCGATGGAAGCGCTTCTCCAGCTCGCAGATCTGCACCCGGGAGAAGGACGTCCGCGGTTTCTTGCGCTTCGGCGGAGTCCGGTTCTGGTAGGGGTGACCGATCCGCCGTGTCACCGTGAAGGGCGTCAGCGCCGCCGCCGCTGCCCGGGGGGGAAGCACAGGGGTCAGCTCCGCGCCCGCACGGTGTCGGCCGCCCCCCCGGGACCGCCACTCTGCCCGCCGGCCGCCCGCGCCCCTCCGGCCACCGGATGGACCGCGGCTCCCCGGGGTCCCGCTTCCACCTCTCGTCGAAGAGCTGCGGAGACGAGCGGGGCCCGGCCGCCCCCCGAGGCGCCCCGCGCTATCCATGCCGTGAGAAGAGCGATTTTTCGGCTCGCTGCGAGCGCGGGGAAGGGAAGCATGAAACGGCTTACTTTGCTTTTATTCTTATTCGCATTACCCTAATTATTTCGTTTTATATTTTTTATTGGCCCTTCCATTCGTTGTAGGGAGCAGGCTCGCCCGCACCGCCCCGGCGCCTTACCTGTGAATCTGTCCTTGACGAAGCGCCTGCTGCTCTCCATCCAGGGGAAGTTGAGGCTGCCCAGACTGGGCACGGCGGGCATGGCCGGGATGGCGCTGGAGATGGGCGGCGGCACGGCCCCGGGTATGGGCCTGTGCGCCGGCACCCGGATCACGCCGGCCGGGGCCAGGCTGAGGTTGACACTGTACGATCCCGAGTCCTCGAAGGGCGCAGCGATGGCCGGGAAGGGGGCCGGCAGGGCCGGGTAGGGCGCGCCGCCGCGGCCGCCGGGGCCGCCCAGGAAGGTCGCGCCGTCGGGGCCCCGGGGGGGCGGCGGGGGAGCGCTGTCCTGCTCGGGGCTGTTGAGGATCTGGTCGATGCCGAAGCTGATGGGCTCGTGCTGGTGCTGGCCCTGAGCCGGCCCCGGCGGGTCCATCCTCGGCGGGTCCATCCTCCGCCACCGCCGCCCTCGCGCCGCTGTGGAGGCGCCGCCGCTCGCGCTGCGCTCGCGGCCCGGCCGGCCCCGCCGCCGACACCAAACTTTGCGGAGCGCGCGCGCGCCGCCCCGTCACCGCCGGGGG